>CALSCP010002736.1:85109-95936 GCA_943704425.1 Ministeria vibrans ATCC 50519
GCACTGTATGCAGTGCCGTTGGAGACGGCCATGAGCAAAAAAGGACCCTGAAGAGCAAAGGGTAGTTTTTTTACCTTCGATGACATTTCTCTCTCTCTCTTCTTTGGCCTCTCTTCAGCTCTGCGAAGCCCTGCAAGACGCACTCACAACCGTGATGAAGGCCTCCAGCAAGGACGCCCAGCCCTCTGATCTCGCGCAGTGCTTCAATTTGGCCCGCGACAAAATCTCACGCTCGCTCGACGCTATTGCCGCTGGCGCCACCGTCAGGGCATGTGGCTTCTCGCCGCCCCTCCGCGACATCTCCAAGGTGCGTTTGCGCGGCGTGGGCGTGCTTTCCACTCGTTATTTGATCTGGTTGTTTGTTTTTTTTGTTTGCGTCTTTTGTTGCAGAGGATCGCCAAACTGGTTGCAGTGCACACGGAGAAAAAGGCACGATATGCATTGTGTGTTGTGTATATGTGTCTCTGTACCGCAATGGATGGTTTTTATTCTACTTTTTTGTTGCACTGCCATTTTTTTACACTCTCTTTCTTTTCAGGACGCCCTGTCAGATGAGTTTGCGACACGACTGGCAGCGCACCTGGGAATGGATCTTGAGGAGGTGACGCGGACATGTGGCGACCTGCTAAAGCAACTGACGGCTCAAGAGGCGGCAGAGAAGGAAAAGGGTAAGGGTAAGGAGAAGGTGAAGGAGGAGGAGGAGGAGGACGAAGAGGAGGAGGCCGAGTACCAGCGACTGCACACGACGCGCAGCAAGAGCCGCCCATTGACACTGGAGACCGCCTATATGCGCAGTCCCTACTACGGCGATGCGTCTGAGGCGGTCTATGGCAAGGTGGACGGCAGTGTGCGTCGCTCGGCCAGCAATGCCGTCAACCCTTTCAAGCCATCACCGTCGCCCCTCGCAACCGTCTCCGAACCCACCACCCCACGGCCACAAGAGCAACAGCCTGCGCCTCCCGTGCGTCGTGCTAGCCAACAACATAACTCGCACACAAACCCCATTTCGTCTTCATCCTCCTCAGCCACTGCCAATGGCTACCCCCAACCCCCGTCCCGCCGCCCTCCTACTGCCCCTACCGAGCCCTTTTCTTCCTCCTCGTCCAACGCCAAACGTTCCTCCTCATCTGCCGGCCAACAACAAAAACCCTCGCCACTTGATCTGGCGCGGCGTTGCGTCGTTCGCGGCGACTTTGACGGCGCCAAGCAAGCATGCAACAAGCTCATCAGTAGCGATGCATCGTGCGCCGAGGCGTACTCGGTGCGCGGCGAAGCCCACCGCATGCTGGGAAACCTCACTGCAGCCATTTCAGACGCCTCACAGTGCCTCCGTCTCGACTCTTCAGCTTACATTGCCTATCGCATCCGCGCCGAGTGCTGCCGCATGAAAGATCTCCCTGACGAAGCCATTGCGGACGCAACCATGTCCATCAATCTCAACCCGGCCTTTCACATGGCCTACTTTACGCGCGCCGAGGCCTACCGCCGCAAGGACAACTTCCGCGCTGCCATCAAGGACGCGACCATGTGCATTAAGATTAAGCCAAAGCTCTATGCAAGTTACTACATTCGCGGAGAGTGCCGCAGGAATCTCAATGAGCTTGAAGAAGCACTTGAAGTACTATTCAACCGGGAGAGAGAGAGAGAGGAGGGAGAAAGGAGAAACGAAGCGAGAGAGAGGAAGAAAGGAGAAAGAAACAAAGTGATAGAGAGAGGAGGGAGAACAAAATGATCGAGGGGGAGGGCGAACAAAGTGATGGAACGGAAGAAAGGAGAGAGAAACAAAGTGATAGAGAGAGGGTATCTCATTCATGACATGATTGATATGTTTAGGACTACACTATGGCCATTCACTACAACACGCAGTGCAGCGAGGCTTTCCTCGCACGCGCCCTCGTCTTCAACTCACGCGCTGACTTTGATGCTTGCATTGCCGATGCGACAAGCGCCCTCCGCATCGATCCTTCTCTTCACGAGGCCTATGGCATCCGAGGCTCAGGTATACTGATCAGTGGTTTTTGTAGTACTCTATTCTTTCTTGTACCCTATCCATTCGACTGCTCGTACTCATTCACTTTCGCACTCACACTCACCTCTTGACCACTCACTCTGTCGCATTTGGCATTCGTTTCAGCTTTGCGGCGAAAAGGCGAAACCAAACTGGCCAAAGTGGATCTGATGCGCTCGCTTGAACTCTTTCCCGAATATGAGTTTGGTCAGCGCGAGCTGAAGAAATGCGGTCGATTCTCGCGACGAAAATGAGACAAATGAAGCACCACATACTATTTTCATTATACTAATGGGCCACTTTGGATTATCTCGCGCGCATTGACTCGCTGCGGAAGCTCTAAAGGTGTTTCGCGGTTGCGGACAGCAGTAAAGCGACTGAGAAAGAGCGCACGAGCTTCAGTGTGTGCGCCCAAACGCGTTTTGTACTCCATTGACATGCCCAGATCCCAAAAGGCAAAGTTTCGACTCGCCAGAAGACGACCGAGTGCCACCATTTGCACTGTGCCCGCACCCGACTCGGTGTAAAAGCCCGTGAGAGATGCGTACACGGCTCCCACATGGAATCCAAGCTCGCCTGCGACCAGTTCGCCGGTCGCATCGTTCCACACTTCGACTGAGTGCACTCGAATGGTGACCACTCCATTTGACGTGTGCAGTAAGAAGGGCCGCTCCTGCAGCGACTGGAAGACTTCGCGAAGAGGCGGATAGATCCAAAAGGACTCGTGCTGGGCAAGGCACTTGTCGTAGACTTCGCTGAAGGCCTGGTTCATCGACAGCGAGTAGTGCTGCGCCGCACGCACTGTCTTCTTGCCGACGTGCAGCTGAGGAAAGTCGATGACGCAGCGCTCGCGATGGAGCTTGATAAGCAGCAGGGTGAAGTTGTCGTACTGCTGCGCCATGGGGAAACACCCGGCATACATCACTTTGGCGATGAAAGGTCTATCGAAAAATGACACATCGTTTGCGTTGTTTGTTGTTTTCGACACCAAACCTTCTAAAGAGACTTCCCAGCGCAAATTCGGTCCTGTATCGCTCGAGAAGTTGCGTGAGACTCGACAGCTTGTCGGGTTCGTGGATGTAGATGGGGCTGCGGCCAAGCGCGCGCAATCGTGTGAGTTCGTCCGCCGACAGCGGTGAGTTGTCCTCCTCTTCGGGCAGGCGTGCCTGTGGGGGCGCATCACTTGATGATGGTAGCGTTGGTGGTAAAGGAGGGGCGAAATCCATCGTGAGACGGACGGGTGAGGCGAGAATAACTTTGATCAAAATAGAATTGTTTTGACATTGGTCGATTCTCATAAATGGGTTGATTCTTCTTCTTCTATTCATTTTTCCTATTGAGTTATGAGTAAAATAAACAATAATAATTTGCTACCTCTCACCTTCTCGTTATGAAGCCCTCCTCCGTCTTTCTGGTCGTTCTGGCTGCTGCTCTTGTGGCAAATGCCGAGGCAAGCATCAAATTGAAGATGGTATGATAATTATTTCGCTAAATAAGCGAACAAAAAAACTAACGCAGTCAGTAGAAAGCTGTCCTTTTCGGATACATTCCCGATGCCGGCAACGACCAGTTTGCCGCGTTGAAATCAAAACTGACGGCTGAATTTGAAAAGTTGAATCCCACTTTAACCGCTGAATTTGTACTCGACGCAAACATTGATTTGTACTCGCTTGATTCGCTGAGCGAGCTGTACGCCGATCCCTCAAACACCGTGATTGAGTTGGACGCTGTGATGATGACCGACGTGGTCATGCGCTCTTGGGTGCTGCAGCAGGAGTATGAGGGAGGTGATTACCTTCCGACTGCCATTGACGCAGTCACTATTGCGAATCGCAAGTACGCTACTCCTTCGTACGTCTGCACCAACACAGTGTACTCGCGCAAGAATCTTGCTGGGGCTGACACAGAGGCAAAGCTGGAGGCTATATTGCGAGACACACCCATTAGCAATGACAACGTAAACACATCAAAACAACACAAATCAAAACAAAACAACACAACACAACACTCTCTTTCCCTCACGCCCAAGTTGCGTCTTCCTTGCCTGTTTAACCTGTACGCGACACTACACGTCTCCTTCCTCCCACTAATCACTTTCCGTCTTCTCTCCTGCCGCGTCATAGCTTCTTTTCTCATCTATCTCTTCTTAGGTGTACTTGGCGGGGAATATGAAAGGCAGCTGGACACTCCCCGTGCTGTACCTCGACGCATTTGCCGACAGTACGGACAACGGCGATGCGCTGCATCTGTACAATGCGCTCAGTGTGCCCCTGCAGCAGGCGGATGCTATGGTGCCCCTCACGCGCTTCACAAATCTGTGTGCGTTGGGCACGACGGAAAACCCTTGCCTCAGCGGCACGTTTAAGTACAACACAAAGGGCGAGACGATGTTTGCCGAGAAGCGCGCAGTGAGCTACGTAGGCTACTCGGAAAACTTGTTCAACATCCTGAGCCTGCCAAACACCAACGTACAGGCCAGTGAGCTGTCGGCAGTCCTTGCGCCCGTTGGCAATGGCAACCGCCCTCTGCTCTTCATTGACGCCCTCACTATCAACGCCCGTTCGCCATTCCTCCGTGAAGCAAAGATTCTCGTCGATTTTCTTGCGTCCCCTTCTGTCCGCGAAATGCTCTCGTTCTCTCTCGACGCCCCTCAAGGCACCCCTCCTCGCTATCTCCTCCAGGCTCGCAAGGACTTCTACACATCCATCCGCACTCTCGCCGATCCCATTTACCCGCAGCTCACTCCCGACATTCTCAACCGCGCTCACTACTTCCTTAACTATGGTTACCCCGAGCGTAAAGATGCCGTCAACGACGCCATTACAGCCCAGCTCAGCGGTGCTCATGAGGAGCTTTAAAGTCTGAAAGAAAACAAACAAAATAAAAAGACACAATTGAGATGTGGACACAAAAGGAGTAAACTTGAAAAAAACTTAAGTACCTCACAGAATATTCGACCCCCTCATGGCTCATGCGCGCGACAGAAGCCGTGAAAAGCTCGTGCAAGATTCCGCGGCGCTCCAAAGTTAATTTTTTGTAGGTCCGTCGGAAGTCCGTCCCGAGGGCGAAAAACCTCATTGCACCCAAGACAATGTATTTAGCCATCTAAAGCGCTTCACTCTCACAGCCCGCAGGAGCCGAAGCGGACATTCCGAGAGACTTGCATGCAGAGCCGTAAATAAATAATTAAATAAATAAATTAAATAAATAAAAATAATGGGGGTGGTGGTTTGTGGGGTTGGTGAGGGGTCGGTGAGCACCAATGCTTTTTTGCCGTGCACTACAAAGTACTACTATGGGCGATGATTTGAAATCATCGGCCAAATTTTCTGATTTCAAATCAACAATAATTAATTTCTCTTCTTTAATAAATTTTCTTATGCACGCCCTCCTTGCCCTGTCGGCGCCTCTCGCTCTTCTGATTGTTGCTACTGCTGTGACTTCGTCACACACAGACAACTTTCAGATTGACCCACAAGTCATCTTTACAGTATGTCAACAACAAACTCTCTCCACAAACACACGCACAGCCCTCCACAACCCATGTAGACGCGCCCTGACTATCTCTCGGTCACCATCGACCAAGGCCTGTGCCACCATGCGGCTTCCTTCGATGCAAAGTCGCCTCTGCTGCGAGCAGTGTCCAAGCACCTCGGTGCGGAGGCACCCACCACCGTCCGCTTTGGCGGCACCGACGGCGACCACAACGCGTACGCCCTCCGCCTCCCGCCGCCACCCCTACTCATCTCTTCTGTCGACCCCCCTAGGTACCTCTCGGCCGCGCAGACGTCGCCCTTCGCCCTCGACTCTTGCCTTCTCTCCGACTCCTTCCTCCTTCAACTTGCCGACTGGTTTGCTTCTGCAAACTTTCGTTTCGTCTTTGGCCTCAACGCGCTCCATCGCAACCGCGACAACACCTGGAACAGCACCAATGCCCAACAGCTCTTGGAGTTCTTTCGTGCCAACCATGTCGAAATTTCCGCCTACGAACTCAGCAACGAACGTACTCCCATGAAACTCTCCTCCCACCTATTCTCTCTCATCCCGCTTTTCTTTCTTTCTCTCCTCTTTCTCTCTCTCTCTCTCTATTGCTGTGTTTCTTTCTTCCTTCTCCTCTGTCTCAAACTCTCGCTCAAACTCTCTCTCTCAAACTCTCTCTCAAACTCTCTCTCAAACTCTCTCTCAAACTTTCTCTCAAACTCTCAAACTCTCTCGAACGCTCACTCAAACTCTCAAACTCTCTCAAACTCTCTCTCTCTTAGCTGATCTTTACGCCAAGCACCTCAACATCAGTGTCAGACCGGAACAACTCGCGCACGACTTTTCGCTGTTGCGCCAGCAACTTCTTCCTTCCTATCCTCTTTATGGATGTGACGTCGCGAGCGATTTGAACTATATGAATGACTTTGCACGCGCTCTCTCTGACCAATCCACTACTGTTCAGGCGCTTACATGGCACCATTACTATGGCAATTCTGCTCTCTTTAACCAGTCCGACTTTTACAGCCCCAAAGTGCTCGATTCTCTTCTGGTACACACACTCATATCATGCCCTCATATTCACTCTTCCTTTTTATTTTTATTCTCTTTTTCGTAGAGCAAACTGTCACTCGCATCGACCATTGTGATGAACCTTCCGTCGCACGAGCGCCCAGCTCTTTTCCTCGGCGAGACCTCGTCCACCTACGGTGGTGGCACTGGAAATGTCTCTGCGTCGTTTGCCGCCGGTTTCATGTGGCTCGACAAGCTCTGTCTTGCGCCTCTTTTTAATGTTTCTCTGGTCGCTCGTCAAACATTATACGGCTCACGCTACGCTCTGGTCGGTTCCGGTGCGGAAAATGACTTTTGGCCCAACCCCGATTACTTCACGTCGATTCTCTTCAAACGACTTGTCGGCACCAAAACCCTGACTGTGCACGACTGGCACACTCCACTGCGCACTCTGCGCGTCTACTCGTTCTGCAGCGCACACACTCCAGGCGCAGTCACTATTATTGCTCTCAATCTGCGCAATGTCACTGCATCCCTTACCTTCTCCGGTGTCTCCTCTTCGCATCGCGCAGAGTACCTTCTCACGTCAGACCCAGAAACTATAGTCTCTCGCTCCATCTTTCTCAACGGCACTCCACTCAATGTCACTCTGCCTCACTTTGACTTGCCGCCTCTTGAGCCTCTCCTTCGCTCCAACGACGCTCCCTTCCACATGCCCCCTCTCTCCTATGCCTTTGTTGAGCTCGTCAATGCTAAAGTCCCTTCATGTCACACTCAATAGAAACTTGTTTTTGCGTTTTTTCTTTTCTTATTTTTTGATCTGGAGTGGAACAACACTTGAACACTAATACTCAAAGCAGACACTCAAGCAAGGGGTACGCTATCAATTGAAGATGGCATAAGCCTCAGAGGACACACCTGCTGTCTCATTTTAGATAATCATCCTGAAAGTTAGTGTATCTGTCAATTCGATCCAAGTCAATATGACAGCCAGACAGGTGTAACTGAGTACAAATCTGACTAAGTGGTGTATGAACTATCTTATTCAACTGATTTCGTTAGAGCTGACAGTGACTCTAGAGCTATGAACAGCTGACCTAGTCGAGTTTTTGTCAACCTTATTAATATGTAAGTTGTAGATTTGTAAGTTGTAGATTACAAAAGTGGAGAGCCAGAGACAGGTTAGATGATGACTAGACAAGTGACGCGATAGTACATTAAAAAAACTGGGTTTTTCATTTGACTTGCATTTATTCCATAGTTCATACTCTAGTAATAATGATTTTGTTCCGCTTTAAATAGTCAAAACTGAAAACTCATTTTAATTCATTCACACACACATTTTAATTTACCAACGAAGCAATCGCGGCTTGTATAGAGTAGCATTAAGCATACAGTATCCCCCTCTCACCTACGGAGCACAATGAACACAGCATGGGCGCGGCGGACGCTGTTGATTGTGGCCACTCTGTGTTTGGCTTCTTCACGAGTCGCTGCAGGACATATCGCGGCACTCTCTCAGCCAGATCTACTGGGTACGTCTTGTCTGCCTGCTTGCCACTTGGCTGCCCTTCGCTGCTGCTGTCTCTTTCTTTTTTTTTTTCCGTTACAATCGCAAAAGACGCTTGTTTTTAATCGCAAACATGACACACAGAGTGACGCTGTGTTGTGTCTCCCTTGCACTGCTCCCCCCGCCCCCGCTGGATTGATCCTCTCCTCCAAATGCCCCAACAGTGCTGGTCCGGCCCTGCCATGTGCCTCGGGACGCTGTTTTCGCGCCCGTGTGAGCGTTGCCTCACTAAACATCTGTCGGTCATTCGCCAGTCTCTTGTGGGTTTTGGTTTTGTTTTGTTTTCCTCTGTCGCCCTCGGGAGTGTCTCTTCTGTCCTGGCGCGGATTAATCATTGTCATAGACCTACTTTGACGCGCTTGTGCGTGTTCAGGGACTCTTCAATCGTTCTTACCTGAAAGTTTTCAAACACAAAAAAAAAAAAAAAAACGCAACTCTCACTCGAAGTCTCCGCCCTCTACCATCATACATCCGCAAATTAGTTATAAAAACGTCTTCCCAGTACCTTTGACACATCCAAGTGCCACCGATTCCCTTGTTTACTCACCCACCCACCTCCCGTTGCGTTATCTGCGCAGATTGTTCCGGCTCTCCACATGTTGTGATTCGCGAAAGCGTCTCTTTCACCGCACCTCGTCTCTGCCGCGTATCGAGCCTCCGCATCACGTCCACAGGCTCTCTGAATATTCTCGGAAACCTCACGCTTGAAGCGCGCGAGGGAATAGTTCTGGAGAAAGGCGGACGCCTCCATGCGACAAGCCACGTCAAAATCAACAAAGAGTTTTCTCCGACGACGCAGTCTGGCGCTGGCGGCTCGCACGCCGGTGCCGGCCAAGGCCAGCCTCGAAACGTCACCCAGGGCCACGGAAGCCTTGTGCGTCCGGTCGAGTTTGGTGGATCGACAAACCGCGATGCGGTTGGCGGTGGAGCCATTTCCCTCTCTGCCGCCTACGTCCTTATTGATGGCCATGTCAGCGTCGTGGGAGGCACTCCAGCCCTCATGAAAGGGTCATGTCTGCCCCAAGGGGGTGGTGCTGGAGGAAGCATTCTGATCACCTCGCTGTCCGTGGTGAATGGCTCAGGCGTGTTGGACGCCTCGGGTGGCGATGGCAACGACTGCGGTGGCGGCGGAGGTTCAGCTGGGCGTGTCGCTGTACATTCACATCAAATTGGGCCGTTGCTCACCTTCCGTACTCGAGCGGGCCACGGCACGTCAGAAAGCGTGGCAACAACAAAAGCCGCTGCTGGAACAGTTTACCTTGCCAACATCACCGGAACGCATCTCTTCATCAGTGCTCACCTGGACGCGGGCTTGGCCTCTCCAGCATTCGTCCTTGACAAGGAACTGCTTCTTACCAGCCTACATCTGAATGATGGTGGGCACTTATTAATCAACAAAGGTGCAGACGTGTCTCTCACCGAGCAGCTGGTCGGCGATTGCAGCCTTCGTATCGTCGTACGCGGACGTTTGGCTGTCAAGCACTCCAGTGGCACCTTACCCGTACAACTTGCTGTTGAATCTTCAGGCGAGCTTGCCTGGGAAGGTCCAATCAACGCAGCTTCCCGGGCTTGTACCCTCAACGTTCTTGGGCGGTTCTCAATGGGGCCACTTCGCCTTGGAAACAGCGTCCAGGCCACTATTCAAGTCCCGGAGCCACACACTTTAGGGCGGCGTGAAGTTCTTGAAGGTACTCAATCTGGCCCACTACAGGTTGAATCACTAACGATCAACGCCGGATCTTCGCTTTCGGTTGTCGGTGGTGATCTCAGCGTTGCCACGCATGTCACAATGTTGCCACGCTCTACACTAGTGCTTAGTCACAACCTTGTCTCTGGTGGGAGCATCGAGATTGGAGAAGGAGCCAGCGTCTCTGCAGCCGGGAACATTACGGCCCATGGACCGGTCGACATCCAAGGTGTGTCCGCTGGAGCAGTTGTCACAATGCAGGGCGTGACGGAGATTGTGTCGAACACCTCCATTGCGGTTGGGCCACTGGCAGTGGTGGATGCCGTCATGGTGAGCGGCAGCGGGCCGTCGCCCGGCTCGGCCAATGGCGGAGGAGGAGGACACGCAGGACCAGGCGGCGCATCGGCAGGCGGTCTGCAGTACGGCGACTATGCGTATCCTCGCGAGACTGGTTCGTCCGGCGGCAGCAACAGCCTTGCGTCGGGATTCGCTGTGCGCGGAGGAGGAGCTGTGCGTCTGCGAGCGCCGAGCGTCACGAATTTTGGAACGGTGCGCGCCAATGGTGCGACTGGTGTGACTGCAAAATCTCCAAGTCGCGTTACACGTCGACGGTATCTCTCATACACGGTCACCTATGCAAGTGGTGCCGGCTCGGGAGGCTCTGTGTTGGTTGAGGCCGACACTCTGTTTGGGACAGGGCTGTACTCGGCCGATGGTGGATCGACGTATTCAACAACTGCCACAGCCTCTGGTACGGGGGAGGTGCTGACACAGGCGGGAGGCGGCAGCGGCGGACACGTGAGCCTGCTGGTTGGTAGTTTGGATGCGGGGTACACGGAGAACACAAAGGCGTCGGCAGGCAGTGGGCCGGGCGGTGGTGGTGGGGCGGGCACGCGGTACATTTCCGTGGCAGGTGGTTACAAGCGGTTGGTGATGTCAGGCACTGCATCGAATCAGGAGACGACTGTGTTGACTCGCGTGGTTGACCATGCTCAAGCACAGGTGCCACGCAATCTCAGCGCTGACATCACTGAGCTTGATCTGAGTGGTAGCATCCGAGCGTCGATTCGC
>CALSCP010002736.1:99512-118381 GCA_943704425.1 Ministeria vibrans ATCC 50519
GTGAGTGTGCTTCGATGCCCTGTCTCAACGGAGGAACTTGTGTCGATGCGCTAAATGCATATTCCTGTCTTTGTGCTGACGGGTTTGCTGGAGTTACTTGTGAGAGCAATGTCGATGAGTGTGCTTCGATGCCCTGTCTCAACGGAGGAACTTGTGTCGATGCGCTAAATGCATATTCCTGTCTTTGTGCTGACGGGTTTGCTGGAGTTACTTGTGAGAGCAATGTCGATGAGTGTGCTTCGATGCCCTGTCTCAACGGAGGAACTTGTGTCGATGCGCTAAATGCATATTCCTGTCTTTGTGCTGACGGGTTTGCTGGAGTTACTTGTGAGAGCAATGTCGATGAGTGTGCTTCGATGCCTTGTGTAAATGGAGGAACGTGCGCAGACGGTGTCAACGGCTTTGCATGTGTGTGCACAAGCGCCTTTACCGGCGTTAACTGTGTCGATGATGTCGACGAGTGCGTATCATTTCCTTGTTCGAATGGAGCGACGTGTGTTGACAGCGCAGATGCGTTTTTTTGCTTGTGCGCTACTGGCTTTACCGGTACTCTATGCGAGATTGACATTGATGAGTGCTCCTCATCGCCTTGTCTCAACATGGGAACGTGTGTGGACGCGGTGGGTTCATTTTTGTGCTTGTGTCACTCTGGGTTTACTGGTACCCTGTGCGACAGTGAGGTGGATGAGTGTGCATCGATGCCGTGTCTTCATGGGGCTACGTGCGTGGACGCAGTCGATGAGTATGCGTGTGTGTGCTCAGATTCGCACACTGGGGCCATGTGCGAGACTGTGTTGGATGGATGTGCGTCGTCGCCCTGTGCCAACTTTGGGACGTGTACCTCACTTGTTTCGGGGGGCTTTTCTTGTGCGTGTGTTGCTAGCTATGGTGGACCAGAGTGCACAACGCTACTCAACGCCAATTTGTGCGCAATGGCACTCCTGGACGGCGCTCAGGAAGAGTATTTGAACGGAGACACGGGTGCAGGTCCCTGCGCAGGCACCGGTGCTTATATTACCGTCGGGGCAGGCTCGCTTGCTGCTCCTACAGTAGTGCAGATGATTTTGGTGGATCCTCTTGATGCGTCGCTGAGTGCGGCACCGGCAGGCACAAGTTTGCGTGCGACTTCCTATGTGCGAGTAGAGCCAGCCGGATCAGTGTTTACCCTGCCCTTTGTCAAATTTCGATTGTCCGTCAGTGGCACGCTCAGCGCCGACGAGTGGTCTCGTCTTGTCATGTTTTCGTCCAGCGCTGGTGGAGATTTTGTCGAGGTGGCATCGACACGTCGTAACATCTCAGGGGGCTACATTGAAGGGGAGCTGCACCATCTGAGTGTCATGGTTGGCTTTGTGGGCACTCCTGCAAACGGTGAAGCTTCATCCAACCTGCCCATCTATGCTGGGGGTGGTGCTGTGTTGCTTGTAATTGTCATTGTAATCTGTCTGATCGCATTTGTGGTGCTCAAGCGACGGCGACGAACCCTAAAGTTTAGCGGGCTGCCTCGTGAGCGCCAGTCGTCGGCTTCGACGGATCTGGAAATGCGGTCGTTGGGGTCCCCTGAAGAGGACAGTGTTGCAATGAGCCAGACAATCAATCCTTTGGTATTTGGACGGCGTCGAGCGGGCTCGCAGCTTATTGCCGAGGGAGAAGAGGGCGCAGAGGAAAAGCGTGTCTTCCGCTTTAGTGGTGAACAGCGGGCGTTGCGAGGCGAGTCAGACGATACTGACTCTCTTCGGCCCGCAAGTTATATGAATAGCATGAATGGGTCACGGAAGGAGAGCGAGAGCGAGACGAAACGCAATCTTGGCAATAGAGCTCTGTTGGCACAGGAAGAAAAAGACTATGCCATGCTGGCGGAGCCTTATGTAGGCATCTTGCCTACAACCGTGGAGCGGGACGGCGCACGCCATGCTTGGTCACTGTCCCGGCCCGGGGACGAGGGTGCATCAAAGGTGTACTTGGATCTTGCGGATGAGATAGATGACGACAAGGACTATTTGCAGTACGAGTCGGGCTACACCGAGGATTACAGTGGCTCGCACAGCTACGGGAACGCAGAGGGGAAAAACTATGAGAGCGGTGCTGAAAGGGATGTGACGTACGGAAACGCGCCACACAAGGACTACACACCAATCGAAATTTTGAACACAGCCGAGGATGAGAGACAGCGGCACCGAGGCGTGTTTAGTGGAGTGCTGGAGGGACCGACCGGCACCTGGGGCGGACTGGGTGACGACGACGATGACAAGGAGTGCCTCGACAACTGTCTGGTGGGCCACCAGTTTAGCCGTGCGTCGCTTGCCTTTGTCGCTGAAGTGGGCAAGGGCAACTTTGGCTTTGTCCTGAAGGCAACGTGCCGTCCCCTTAACGAGGGTGGCAGCACTTCTACGGTCGGGGTAAAGACACTCAATGCCAACGCCAGCGACAAGGACCGCACCGACTTTATTGAGGAAGCGTCTGTGCTTGCAGCGCTGCACCACCCAAACGTCCTGAGCCTCATGGGCGTGTGCATGGAGCGCGAGCCTTGGCTCATTGTTACTGCGTTTGCCGAATACGGCGACCTGCGCTCCTTCTTGCGCAAGGTCCACCAGACGCGCGAGAGCTTTTCGCTGCGCAAGTCGGAGCAATTGTTGATTGCACTGCACATTATTGAGGGCCTCAACTACATCCACAGCCAGGGATACATTCACCGTGATTTGGCGGCGCGAAATTGCCTTGTGTTCGACCAAGGGCTCATCAAAATTGCCGACTTTGGTCTTGCGGTGAAGACAGAGGGCAACGACACGGAGGTGAAGGTAGTGCGAGGGACACAGCTGCCGGTGCGTTGGACCGCAGTGGAGGTGTTGGTGAACGGATCGCATTGGTTCCCCAGCGACGTGTGGAGCTATGGCGTGATTGTGTGGGAGATATACACACAGGGAGTACAACGTCCGTTTGGCAAGGTGCCGACTCCTGGCGTGCCTACTCTGCTGACCGAGGGTGGACGTCTGACACGTCCTCCCAAGATCAGCAGTGCACTGTGGGCTATTGTGACGAGCTGCTGGGACGAATCGCCCGAGGGGCGCCCCTCGCCCGCGACATTGGCGCTCTTCCTCAAGGAGATGCATCGAAAAGCCGTCTCACACGAGGCCGAGACAGCACGCAACTTTCCCGTGTATCTGACTGCGTCCTCGCGCAAATCACTGGCGCCCCGTGGAGAGTCTGACATGTAGTGTTATTTTTATTAAACAAACTATAATATGACGACTTTTTATTTAGTATTATTTTATAAGTATATTATTATTAAGACGTATTATTATTATTATATTCTTCTTTTTTTTCCTTCCGTTTAAAATTCAAAGTCAAACTTGCCCTTTTGAAACCTTTTTCAGTTTTTTTTAAAAAAAAAAAGAAGAATATCCCCATGATGATCGTTGATATTTATTCCCACATGTTCTTGGCAAAGCATTGGTAGGTGCCCTCATCTTCCATCAATCACTGAACCACCTCTTTCCTCCAACGAAACTCCCCCCACCCCTATGCGTTTGTGAAGCATGTTAAAGCCAAAGTCCCTTCATGTCACACTCAATAGAAACTTTTTTCTGATATCTTTTTTTTTGCACTCAAAAGTGGAACAAAACAAACACATAACGAGAGACGCAACACGCATAGACACGCACCACAAAGACACACACACACACACATTACGCACAAAAAGTTCAATCGAGAAAGAACGAGGCGTTTAGTAGACACGAAGGACAGGAGGCACATTAGCACACTCCTCCTCATCAAGAGTATGGTCAATCACACGACGGTACTTGAGAGTGGTCTTGCCCGACGCATCCTAAACAGACAATGGGTGCATATCAGCAACTCAATATACACTAATAAGCACACACAGACGCTAAGCACACACACTTGAGCACCACACGAAAGTTGTAATTTCATACCACCCAAGACATGGTGTGCTTGCGCCAGTGGTCGTCAAAGGCAACCTTCTTCTGGCCTTCGAGCGGCTTAGAGTAGTCGTACTCGTCGACACGGTCGGGGAAGTCCTCACGCGCATGTGCTCCGCGCGACTCTTTGCGAGCCTCGGCACTGTACAACGTGTGCTTGCTGTTGATCAGCAGGTTATCCAGCTCAAGACCCTCAATGAGGTCCGTGTTCCACACCACTCCCGTGTCCTTGACCGCCACGTTGCTCTGGAAGTCATCAAAGACGCTATCAATTTTCTCCACGCCCTCCTTGAGCACTCCCGCATCACGGAACACCGCCGCATTGTTCTGCATGATGCGCTGCATCCGCAGTCGCTGCGTCGCCACAAGCTCACCCGATGGGTTCTTCTCGCCACTGTAGCGCAGTTTGTCCACTCGCGCAATCGACTCTTCGCCACTCGCCTCTTTCAGAGATGGAACAGTCTCACTATGAGAGAAAGACAGAGAGGCACATTTCTGTGAGCAAAAAAAAAATTGCACATCAAAGCATGGTGATACCCTGGTTGGTGTGTCGACGCAATGTGGTTGGCACAGGCACGACCAAAGACAACAAGATCAAGCAGCGAGTTGGCGCCAAGACGGTTTGCGCCGTGCACGCTCGCACAGGCAGCTAGAGCCATAGAGTTGAGAACGATCGCATCAAGAGCTAAGATGTACCTTCTCCGGCGGCATAGAGACCAGGCACAATGACATCCTCTCCGTTGGGGCCCAGCGTGAGTGCCTGACCCTGGTAGTTGGTCGGGATGCCGCCCATGTTGTAATGCACAGTCGGCAGAACGGGAATCGGCTCCTTCGTCACATCTACAGCGTGATGATAATGATTAAGATGGACTACTGTGTATGTATATATAATTATATAATTATATGTGTAAATCGTGACGTACCAACACCAGCAAAAATCATTGCCGTCTCGCTGATACCAGGAAGACGCTCGGCGAGAATCTCAGCGGGAAGATGCGACAGCTGCAGGTACACGTGATCCTTATCGGCACCCACACCACGACCCTCGCGAATCTAAGTACGTGTTAGCGCAAAAGTGTGCGTATTATTAAAAAAGGTATGTAAGTATTTGTGTTTGTGTGTTTGTGTGTTTGTGTTTGTGTGTGTGTGTGTGTGTTTGTTTGTGTGTGTATGTGTGTGTGTGTGTGTCCTTGTGTGTGTGTCCTTGTGTGTAGTACCTCAATGGTCGATGCACGCGAGACGACATCGCGCGAAGCAAGGTCCTTTGCAGTGGGTGCATAGCGTTCCATGTAGCGCTCGCCTTCGCTGTTGAGCAGATAACCGCCTTCGCCGCGCGAGCCCTCGGTGATCAGACAGCCGGCGCCGTAAATGCCAGTCGGGTGAAACTGCAAGTGAATCAATAAGTCAATTTGTAAAGAGAGATATATAGATCTTACTTGAACAAACTCACAGTCTTCACTGGGCAGACCCGCACGAGATGTCATGGCAGTGCCATCGCCAGTGCACGTATGAGCACTAGTGCAGCCTATGCAAGAAGGAAGACAAAAGTCAGCTCCAGCATTCATACCACACACACCTTCCCACCCTCTATTTCTATTTTCTACTCATTCTTTCTCCCTCCTTATTTCTTCTCCCTCTCTATTTCTACTCAATCTTATTTCTTCCCCCCCTCTATTTCTTCTCAATCTATTTCTTCGCAATCTCTATTTGTTTCTCTCTCCATCACTTTGTTTCTCTCCCTGTCACTATGATTCCTCTCTAACCTCTCCCTGTAACCTCTCTCCCTCCTCCTCCTCCTCCTCCTCCTCTCTCTCTCTCTCTCTCTCAAACTCTCTCTCTCTCTCTCTTTCTCAAACTCTCTCTCTCAAACTCTCTCAAACTCTCTCTCTCTCAAACTCTCTCAAACTCTCTCAAACTCTCTCAAACTCTATTTCTCAATCGTACTAAAGTAAGCGCGGCCATAACCGCCCGTGGCCATAATGGTGTTTTTAGAGGCGAATCGGTGAATGGCACCCGTCTCCATGTCCATGGCAATAACACCCACACACGCGCCAGTCGTGTCCATCACAAGATCAAGTGCAAAGTACTCGATGAAGTAGTCCGTGTTGAATGACAGTGACTTGCCATCTATCATTCACACACACACACACACACACACAGTGTCAGTACATCTAAAAATCACTCAATGTTATTTTTGTGTTTTAGTACAAAGTGTGTGAAGCAGTGAGTGGCCCGTGCGGTCCGCAACAGCACAGCATCGTTGCGCTTGTCCTGTTGAAAACAGACAAGCAAAAAAAAAAATGTAAGACACACACTCGATACTACTACCTCGCTCTCTAGTGCTTTGTTTCTTTTTCACTTCCTCCTGTCTCTCAAACTCTCTCACGCTCTCTATTTTGGTCCCTACCGCCCTTTCCGTAGTTGAGCGATTGGCCACCAAAGGGTCGTTGGTAAATAGTGCCATTCTCAGTGCGCGAAAATGGCATTCCAGCGTGCTACACGCAACAACCAGATTAGCACACAAAACTAGAACACCCCATCTGCACACTCACCTCAAGCTCAATGACCGCCTGGGGAGCCTCTCGTGTCATGTAGTGGATCGCATCCTGGTCTCCCAGCCAATCTGAACCCTTCACCGTGTCGTACCTGGCACAAGAAACAAGTGAATCAGCACACACACACACACCCCCCCCCCCCCCCCCCCCACATTGCGCTTGCGTACATATGCCATCGCCAGTCGTCCTCGGTCATGTTGCCCAGAGCAGCGTTGATTCCGCCCTGAGCCGCAACCTAGAGACACACACCACAAGATGTCAGCGGACAGCGGCCGCAGACGGCTCCCTACCGTGTGTGAGCGCGTCGGAAACAGTTTGCTGATGCACGCCGTTTTGAATCCCTGGCTCGCCAGCCCGTATGCGGCACGCAGACCCGCACCGCCGGCACCCACCACAACCGCATCGTACTCGTGGTCAATCACGTCGTAGCCACCCATCTAATCAGCCACAGCAAACAGAGAGAAGACACATTAAGTAATTGAAGGAAAAAATTGACAGTGACTCCAAATCGCCAAACCTTCTTGTTCCCGGCGGTCGCCGACGCGTGCAAAGCACGTCGCTGCAGATTGAAATGGCACAGAGAGAACGATCGTCAGTGGATCACAGTGTGAGTTTTTTTTTTTTTTTTTTTTCGTGTAATGTGAAGTGCAAAATGAGCGCAAATTTTTGTCTCGACAATTTGACGAACAAACAGTCGCCGAAACAACGAACGACGCGCCAGATGGAGCTCGCTGTTTAACGGAGAGTCGTAGGAAAGGGCGCGGGCCGCTTGACAGCGGTGGAGGAGAGCGGGAGAGGAGAGACAAACTCATCAGCAAATATTGACAGCCAGGAGACACGCGTCAACGGGCTCTGGCTCAGTCTCCAATCAATCACCCCCCCAAAGGGTGTTCCTGAACAACAACTGGCTGAAAACGCGGCGCGGAAAGAGACGCGCGATCGTTTCCGCTGTTTGCGCCATCACACTCGCAATACACTGAATAGGCACGTACCGACGCGGGCTGTGCCAGCGCAATACGAGCAACAGATCGAAGCATGCCGAAAGATGAGAAAAAAGTGTTGAATAGTCAGAAGAGATAAGAAATTAAGAATTATTATCAATATGAGATCATTGAGATGGACTCATAAATTTTAAAATTTACAGTTTATTTGTTTTCATTCGTCGTTGGCTTTCAGTTCTCACTGTTTTGCCCTTGTTTTTTACAACCATGGCCGACACGGAGGAGTTTGTGGGCTCAGAGCCGGTCGTTTTCACCAAGGAAGTTGAAGCTGCCATCGCTCAGGTAAAATCCCTTCCCTGTGCCGTGCCAGCTCCTCCCGCTGCTCATAGCGCCACCCATAGGTTCTACCAAGCGATGACCCTCTAGACCAGGCGGATTTCAACGTGGTATGGCCATATTTTGAGAGCCAGAGTGACGAAAATATTTATCGTTTTGTTTCTCTCTCTTTCTCTCTCTCTCTCTCTCGCTTCAGGTCGATTATATCAACACGATCTTCCCCACCGAACAGTCTCTCTCCACCATTGACGACTCTGTCTCGAAATTGCGCCTACGCATTCGGTAAGAGTGTCTCTGCAACTCGAAAAACCAAATTCCATCTCAACCCAAAACTCGTCTCTTGCTCTCTCTCACTCACTCACTCACACTCACACACTCACACTTCCCGCGTGTCAGTCGCCTCAACGCCGAAATCCGCTCGATTGTACACCGTCAAACCAATTCGGGCGACGAAGGGCGCAAGGTACGCCACCTGAGGAGCGCACGACGCACTAACACAACATTGTGCAGGCACTGCAAGATGCTCAAGCCGCCATCCACGATCTCTTTGCACGCATCAATGAGATCAAAGACAAAGCCAACACCTCAGAGCAAATGGTCCAAGAAATCACGCGCGACATTAAGCAATTGGGTAAAGAACGAAACATGCAATTTGATACTGATACGCATTACAATCCATCGTAGACTATGCAAAACGAAATCTCACCGCATCGATCACCACACTCAACCACCTTCACATGCTCGTTGGTGGAATTGACTCTCTCAAGGTAAAACTGTGCACAAAAACGAAACAATAACAACTATTGTGTTTCAGCATTTGATCCACCGAAGAAACTACCGCGAAGCATCCAATGTGCTCGATGCCTCCCTCAATGTGCTCGCTCAGTTTGACAAGTAGCAAAACAAAACCATGACTTATTGTGATGTGATGTGATCTGATCTGATCTGATCTGATCTGATCTGATCTGATCTGATGTGACCTGATGTGATCTTGTTTTGTCTGCATGATATTATATTTTATGAGACTGATTGTGTGTGTGTGGTAGGCACAAGGGCGGGCGACGCATCAGCGAATTGACTCGAGAAATGGACTATTTGAAGGGAGAACTGCGGAAGAACGTAGAGAAAGATTTTGATGAGGGACTAAACCAGAAAGGTACATAATTTTTATTTCCCATAACGTTTATGATAATAATAATAATAATAATAATAATAATAATAATAATAATAATAATAATAATAATAATAATAATTTTATTATTATTTATAATAATAATCATTTGCAATAGGACTACCGTTGGTGTCGAATGCAATTCCGCAGCTGCATGCAGCGTTTGAGTGTGCGCGGGTGATTGGCGATGGGTTTGAGGAGAAGCTCATTCAACGCTTCATCAAAAAACGCCTGCACGACTATCCCGTGCTCTTTGACAATGATCTCGAACCCGCTGAACTCGCAAAGGTATGAGTTTTGTATGATACACCGTATATTGGTGGGGAGGTTGACATACGACTTCAATGCGCAATACCAATGTATAACCCTAACCCGAGTGCTAAATATCCCAATCTTTTGACTGTCATTTTCGTCTTTTCTCTCCTGTGTCCTATACTGACCAATACTTCCTCTCAAATGGCCATTCCACCTCTCAGGTTGACCGTCGCTACAGCTGGTTCCGTCGTAACATTGCTGAGTTTGACAAGGAGTGTGAGGGTCTTTTCCCCCAGTAACAACTTCACACACACACATAAAAGCGTTCAATTCTCATGTTTTCTTTCTCTCTCACTTCTCTCTCCTTCTCTCGCTCACTTTCTCTTTTTCTGTTTAGGTCTTGGCAAATTGACAAACAGATTGCGCTCGAATTCTGCAAACAGACCAAGAGTGGTTTGGTCGCACAATTTGCGAAAAATCACGACACTCTTACAATTGAACTGCTTATTCACGTTCTGGGGAAAACACATGGTAAAAATAGATACCGGCACAAAGAGATATAGAGGGACAGTATGTATGTGTGTGTGTGTGTGTGTGTGTGTGTGTGTGTGTGTGTGTGTGTGTGTGTGTGTGTGTGTGTGTGTGTGTGTGTGTGTGTAACTATCTGACTATGTAACGGTTCCTCTCTCTCAAACTTTCTCAAACATGCTCAACACTCTCTTTTCTTTCGTTTTAGCGTTTGAGGAGTTTTTGATGAGCCGATTCATTGAGGTAAGATAGTAATGAGTCTATTTATTTTATTTCTCTTATCTGATATGAAATGATTTGTAGAAGGAAATTGAAGGAAGTGAAGAAGTGAGCGCTGAGAAGGACACGCACGAGTTCAGGTCGGACGAGCCGCTGAGCGAAGCAGACCAAATCCGGATGAAGTACGCCAAGTTCCGGGAAGAGCGCAAGGCAGAAGAAAGCAGTGGTGGAAGTGGCGGAGGTGGTGCGGTGCGCAAGATGCGGCGGAGAGCAGAGAGTCCTTTCAAGGGGATCATTTCGCAGTGTTGTGGACCATACATGGGAGTGTATGTCGAGGGCAAGGTACTGTGCTGTTGTCGTGGTCTGTGTTTTATCTAATTTGTTGTAGAATAGTATCAGTCAATTTTATATGATTTTTGATGGTGTCTTCTTACCTGACTTTTTTTTCTAATTTTTTTGTAGGCTGAGGCACTTGAGAACCTATTTTCAACCTTTACAACGTCTTTCAGTCGCGACGACGGACGCGTTTCCAAAGTGCTTCCGTCGTGTGCCGATCTCTTCTACTTTTACAAGAACAGTCTTGTGCAGTGCGCGTCACTCTCTACAAAGGTAAAATAGTAGAGATTGTCAGCAAACTGGTCCTTTTTTTGGCTGATTGTATCATTGCATGGCATGTAGGAACCGCTCTTTCAACTGTCCACGCGTGTCTTTGCGCGGTTCCTCACGGAGTATGGTCAACGGGCTTTGCTTGGCGTTCTTCCTCAGTCCTCATCGTCGTCTGCCGCTGACAAGAGCAGTGGCAATGCGAGTGTTGTTCTGTCCAGTGAGTCAATTCGATTGATCTGTGGCATTTTGAATACCGCTGAGTACTGTCAGGACACAACACGTCAAGTAACAACATTTTTGCCATTTTGTTTTTTGGTTTCGTACTCACACAGTTTCTTGGATGTGTAGTTGGAGGGAAAGATCAAAGAGAAGATTGACCCCGAATTCGAAGAGCGTGTTTCATTCGCAGACCAAATTGATCTTTTTGCAGAGTAAGTGTAAAAGACAAGCATTACCCTCATTATTATTTGTATTATTATTATTATTATTAATTTTATTATTATTATTTTCTTAGGATTATGTCAACATGTGTGCAGACTCTGGTCAGAGGACTCAACCAGAGTGTAGAAAACGCATTCACGGTCATGCACAAAGTAATAACACTCTCGCTCATTCTTTTTCATACGCTCACACATACATTTTTATTCTCTTTCCCTTATTTCTTTCTCCCTCCTTTCTCTCTCTCTCTCTCTCTCTCTCTCTCTCTCTCTCTCTCTCTCTCTCTCTCTCTCTCTCTCTCTCTCTCTCTCTCTTCTCTCCTTTTTCTCTCTTTTTCTCTCTGTAGACTCACTGGAATCAGATTGATTCAGTGGGCGATCAGAGTTCTTACGTGAATGATCTTCAGGAGACACTCTCGCGACATATTCCTGTTGTGCGCGATCACTTTACTTCTGCAAAGTACTTTACTCAGACCACTCTCAAGTTTGCGAGTTCCTTTCTGCCAAAGCTCCTTCAAACTGTTTTTATGTGCAAGCCAATGAATGCAATTGGAGCAGAACAGGTTTGAAATGATACAATGAGATAACCCTCATTCGTTTGTTTGATTAAATTGTACCTTTTTTGTGCATCTGTAGCTCTTGTTGGATGTGCACTCCATTAAGACTCTGCTGCTCAAACTGCCCAATGTCAATGCGCAACTCGCCTCCAAAATCTCAACTGCCTATCGTCGTGTCGTCGAAAATGGTACACACAGAGAGACGAAGCACGCATTCCCTCAGACAAAACAGCACTCTCACACTCATTTATTGCATATGTAGGAATCAATAAGATTGAAATGATTCTGAAGATTGTGCTGACATCGCATGAGCCTGCGGAGTCATGTGTGTTGATGTATGTGTCGCTGATGGGCAGTGATGCCAACGACTCGACGACGTTTGGACGGATTCTTGAGATGAAGGGACTGGGGCGACGCGAGAAACAGGCGCTGATGGAGGAGTTTGCACGACAGACGACTGTGCCGGCTGAAGCCAATGAGAAGAGCAGTGGCAGTAGCATTGCGAGCAGTGTGAGCGGCGCACTAGGAAGTGTGTTGAGAGGGAGCAAGAGCAGTGCAGTCGCCCCCACCACGACCACTACTACTACTACGTCGTCGTCGTCAGCATCAGGTGCAGTGGGAGCCGGTGCGTCCGGTGCTCAGGGGAAGAGCTATCTCACGGGCCTCAAGATTGAGAAGCTTATCAACCGCCTTACTTGAAAAGCCCTGTCCGAATTTTTATTTGTTGCGAAAAGAAACTTTTTTATTCCATTTCATTGGGGGACAACAAACATTTAGTTTAGTTGTAAACGAGAACGCCCGAGTTACCATCGACCATAAAGGCACTGGCGTACGCATGGCCGGCATCGACAAGGCTGATGTCGTAGATGTAGTGGTACGGGAGCTTCTGGACGGTCCATGTGTCACCACCGTTCTCAGTCTGGTAGAACATGCCGTTGAAGGTGCCTGACGAAGAACAAAAGAAGAACAGAGTGAGTGGAAAAATGTGTGTGTGTGTGTGTGTGTGTGTAAGAAGGTGACCCTAACCCTAAGCCTGATTGAAAACCCATCACACACTCTCGCACTGCACACAGACAATCACGTTTCTTTCGGTGTCTTTCTCTCTGTCTCCCTTCTCTCTATTCTGTCTCTCAAATTGCTCCCTCTCTCTCTCTCTCCTCCATATCTTTCTCATCGTACCGAACGAGGTGAAGGCAGCGCCGTAGGCCCAGCCGCGCTTCTCGTTGTAGAAGGCAACGCCAAAGAGACCGCCGCCATCGACACTCAGCTGCTTGTTCCACGTCTTGCCGCCGTCAGTGGTGCCCATGACGTACGCAACCGACGCGTTGGTGGTGGGCTCCTGTCCCTCAACGACGAACCTAAAATAGTCACAATTATAATGTTAACCACCGCACGCACAGACACAATGAACCGCTTACCAGCCAACCTGCTCGCTCACAAACTGGATACCGTTGGGGTAGAAGGTGCCGGTGTGGTTGAAGATGGTGCTCCAGGTCTTGCCGCCGTCAGTGGTCTTCTGGACGGCCGCCTTGAAGTCGTTGTCCTCGGTGACGGTGAAGACGGGGTCAACCTTGACGAGCGAGCGCTTCATCGTGACACGGTCCTCGACGAGGTGCACGCGCTGCGACAGGCGGTGGACCAGACGCGGCTTGGACATGTCCTCCTTCTCAGTGTAGCTGGGGTCTTGGGGCCACTGGCCACCCGACAGGAATCCGGTGGTCTTGGAGATGAACGATCCGTAGCGCACAGATGTCCAGGTGGTGCCCCAGGCATGGTCCTCAAACGTCTTGCCACCGTCGTGGCTGATGGAAACACCTGACTCAGCGCCCGCCGCCGTAGACCAGCCACCGTAGCGGAAGAAGGTCTCGCCGTCCTTGAGAGCCTACAAGCGACAAAAAAAGGAAAGTTGTGAGAAGAGAACAAACACAAAAGGCACACCACAAAGACACACAAAGGCACACACACACATTGACATTGTTTTTATCACACACACACACACTCTCTCTCTCTGTGTGTCTCTTCTTACACCGCAGTCCTGGAAAGAGCAGCCAATGTGGTGGGCGGTGGAGGAAGCCTCCCAGCTCACTCCGTCGCTCGTGTACGATGATCCAGCCATCTTCGAGGCAAATCCAAGACCTAATAGTAACAGAATGTAATTAATAATAATAATTATTAATGATTAATGATGGGATAAAAAATTGATAGTAAAGAAAAAAAAAAGTCATGCGCTGTCAAAAAATCGCTCAAAAAGGAAAAACACCATTGAAACAATGAAAACTTCCACCACGCACACAAGGACGGTAGACTTTTCAATGGAGATGGGGTCGCGCCCGTCGATTATTCGCCCGTGATGAGCGATGAGACAAAGAAACGCGAAAAAGAAGAAAAAAAGAAAAAAGAAGAAAGAAAAGGAAAAACTTAATAGAAAAGACATTACCAGCAGCAATTCCGTGGGTCTTAGAGCCGAAGGCCATGCTCAGGTAGATGATCTCGAAATCATGGGGCTCCTGTGGTGGTGCGATTGTGTTTTTTAAGTGTCTGTTTGACAAGACAGATAACAAAAAAAAAAAAAAAAAAAAAAAAACACTCTTGTGACTTCACGAAATAGAGCTACCTGGGTCCAGTTCTTGCCGGCATTGTGGGTGTGGAGGACAAGGGAGCCGACACCGTTGGAGTCGCCGCAGACAAACCCGTCGTCGTCGGTCGGGAAGGCAATGCCGGTCAGGACAGTCGCCAGGTTGTCGCTGAGGATGTGCCAGTCGGCTGCCGAGGCGTACGCGACCGCAATGGCGAGGAAGACAACAGCCGATCGCATGGTGGAAATGATTGGAAAAAAGTGATCGTTCTATTGACTATTGACGATTGACGTTGTCGTTCGAATATGACACTTTTTCAGTTTTCACATGTTTGTGTATTTTCAAGGGATTTTCACTACTCTCATTCTTGCTTGGGCCTATGGGGCGACAGCAGCACCCAGACAACCGTTCTGTCAACGTGATGAGGCGTGCTGGCCAACAGCGGTGGAGATTGATGAGCTGCGAGCGGAGCTAGAGCCGACGGCGAATCGATCTCTGGTGTATTTTGGAGCGGGACACTCGTTGCCCTCTCTCATCCCGCTTGACTCGCCAGACAACCAGCCGCTGTACGGGCAGGGGGTAGACATGTCTCCGGTGTATGTGGAAGAGGCAAAGGACGCGGGGCGGGCGTGTTTCGCCAATGGGACGTTCGGACAAGGACCGTCCTCTTGCATTTTCGCGACGCGCAATAACCCTCTCTACAACTGGACGGCTGCCTTTGTGGCGTGGCCCTTGACCAAGGAACATGTTGTGGCGACCGTTCGCTTTGCAGCCAAGCATCGATTGTGCCTGAGCGTTGCTGGAACAGGCCACGATTTTCTTGCGCGGCACAGCTGTCGCGACGGACTCATGCTGCGCACCACATTGCTAAAAACACGCGAGTGGGCCAACGCCGAGGCGACCCAGGTGACGCTTGGCGCTGGTGTGACATTTAGTGAGGCTCAAGAGTTTGTGAGCTCGCGGAATCGCTTCATCTCGTCGGGCTGGGCGGCGTCAGTTGGCATCGCCGGTTGGAGCCTGGGGGGTGGCCACGGGTTTGCAGCACCACAGTATGGCCTGGGTGTGGACAATGTTGTTGCCGCTGAGTTGGTCTTGGCCAATGGAACGGTAGTAAATGTGAGCAGCAGTGAACATGCGGATGTGTGGTTTGCCTTGCGTGGTGGCGGAGGCTCAACCTGGGGAGTCGTGACACTATTGACACTACGCGCACATGCCACGCCTACCGGCGGTTTTGCCATGCGCAACATGTTTTGGGGCGGACTGATGTGCGGTGAGGGCGAGACCCGACTGAATTCACTGATTGAAGGGTATCTGAAGTGGGCAGAGGAGCGCAGTGCGCGCTGGGCAGGACTCGCCATCTTCACACCCGTCGCAACGCCAAACGATCCGTTGTGCAACGCCACCTGGGTGGTCTTTGTGCAGTATGTGTTCCATGGGTCGTCCGACGACGAAGAGTACCGCAGTGGATGGGATGTGCTTGAGCATTTGGTGCCATTGGGTGTCCCGTCGAAACAGCTGCAGTATGCAACGTGGTGGGAGGAAGTGCGCGACGCTGACTTGCTTCCCGTTGCGCCTGTCGAGACGCAACCCAACGGACTGCCGTCAGTGCTGCTTTCGCGTACTGTCGTTCAAGATGGCTTGCTCGCGACGACAATGCAAGAGCGCATGAGTGTGTGTCGTGCGACGGGCGTTTGCTGGACGCACCAATTGTACCATTGTCTCACGGGCAACCATGGCTCTCCTCACGCCGAGAATGTGGCCATCCCAGAAGCGTTTCGCTCCGCTCTTATGCACCTTGTGATCCACACGGACGACGCCGAAACGTTCGCGTCCGTCTACTATCCCCTCGGAGACCACTCGTACTTTGGCGAGTCGGCAGTGAAAATGCACGACTGGCCTCAGCGGCTGTGGGGCGAGCACTATGCGCGTCTCTGTGACATCAAACAACGCATTGACCCCACGGGTGTCTTTTGGTGTCGGCACTGCATTGGAGACGTCGATGAATCCGAATGATAGAGAGAGAAAATTATGATCAATAATAATAATAATAATAATAATAATAATAATAATTATTATTATTATTATTATTATTATTATTATTATTATTATTAAAGTAACAGACATAATTATTACTATTACCAATTCATTATGCCCCCAAAACGTGTGATCTTCAATTGTCTCACTGCGCTGGTGGGTATCGTGTCTGCCATGAGCGACCCCACTGTCTCCAGCAGCAGCGACGGCGACCTGATATTTTCGCTGGCTGAGAACGCAAGTGTCCAGTCCCTGAGCGACGTCTTTGTCAACGGCCAGCGCGTCTTCACCGAAGCCGAGGTGCTGGCTCTCATTGCACCGCTTAAAGACCGCGTGGCGGCGATCGAGGAGGAGCTCTTGGGGGCGTGTGTGTCGCAACCGTGCCAGAATGCGGCAACGTGTGAAATCAACAACGAGTCCTTTCGCTGCATCTGTCCCACCGCGTACACAGGCGCACTGTGCGACGTGGACCTTGGCGAGTGCGCCTCATTGCCGTGTCAGAACGGAGGAAGCTGCACCGCGTCGACGGGTAAGGCTCGCACATCGAGCGAAAGAGACACGACATGTGAGCGACAAACTCACCCTACAATTCATATGATCATGATAGGATTCTACAGTTGTACTTGTCCCAGCGACTTCATTGGAGCCAACTGTGAGCGAGATGCTGCGTTTATCACTGTCTGGGAAACCGAAAGCGATGGCACGACCATCACCTTGCCGCTAATGAACACTGGCACGTACGCATGTTGGATCGATTGGGGCGATGCAAGCGTCGCCGACTTCGTTGCCACACACGACTCGCCACAGCGCGCGCACACCTACTCTCTTGCAGGAACATACACCGTCACGGTACAACAATATAATGATATTTATTATTGCTTTTGGTCGTGTTCGTCTGTAGAGAGAATGCGATGAACGAGAAATCAAACTGATACGACTCATACACAAACAATGTAATAATTGTTTCTGTTCTGTAGATAAGAGGAACATTTGTGGGTCTGCAGTTTGGCAAGACAGGCGATCGACTGCATCTTCGTGAAATCCGACAATGGGGCAGTGCGCGTGTCGGAGATCACGCGGCAGGAGGATACTTTTATGGATGTGAGAATATGGTTGTCACGGCAACGCACCCTCTTGACCTGACTGGCACACTCAGTCTCAAGAATATGTTCCGTGAGAGTGGCATTGACCATCGCGGCAATATTTCCAATTGGGACACTCAAGTAGCAAACAAAAAGGAGAACAATCGAATTGTCACTCACAACTTGTCAATTGTAATTGTACATTATAGAGTGTGACTGATATGAGCTATATGTTCGACTCAGCTTCCAATTTTAATCAACCGCTATCCTTTGTCACTTCTGTACGTTATTGTAGAGGCATATGCCCCACTATCACGTTTTTGTTACTCTCGTTCCTTTCTAACACTTGCTTCTCCTTCTCCCTCCTCTTTCTTTCCTTCTTTTTCTTCGTTTTCTTCTTTTCTTTATTTCTTTAGCGCGTCACTGACATGTCCCATATGTTCGATAAAACAGCTTCCTTCAATTCTCCACTCGCATTTGACACTACAGTGAGTTGTATTATCTCTGACTTACTCAATCACTCGCTCACTTTCCTTCTCTCTCTTGTAGAGTGTTGTTGATATGTCTTACATGTTCTTTTCTGCTTCTATTTTCAATCAACCTCTCTCGTTTACAGACACTTCAGTGAGTTTATTTGTTTTCTGTTTCTTGCTTCTTTTATCATCTCTCTTTTTTCTTTTAGAGTGTGACTGATATGTCTTTTATGTTCCGTGGTGCTTCTGAATTCAATCAGTCACTCAATTTTGATACTTCAGTAAGTCACTCTTGCTCTTTCTTTTTTCATTCTTACATGTTTTGTACTTCTCCGCATTTTTCCGCTCTAGCGTGTCGAAAGCATGTCAAACATGTTCTACTCTGCAGGTGCATTCAATCAGCCACTCACATTTATCACATCAGTAAGTGTCAGACACACTCTATTTGCACTACTGAGCTCATTGTCTTGTAGAGTGTGACGACTATGTATCGGATGTTCCTCCGTGCTTCTTCGTTTAATCAACCACTCGACTTTGACACCTCGGTTGGGAACTATTCACAATCATAACAATAATTATTGTGCAAACAATGACTATTATTGACACATCTTTTATTTTTGTATAGAGTCTGATCGATTCGAGTTGGATGTTCTACCAAGCGGTTTCATTCAATCAACCGCTCGATTGGAACACTTCCGTATAAGATCAGACCGAATAACGCAACTTTAAAAATTAATATTGATTATTCTTTCTTTTTATTATAGATCGTGACTGACATGTGGTCTATGTTTGATGGTGCAAGAGACTTCAATCAAACTCTCTCATTTGATACTTCAGTGAGAATTACGTTTTCTCTATCGTTTTCTTTTGTCTCTCTCTATCACTTTCTTCTTTCTATCACTTTGTTTCGTTCTTCTCTTTATAAATTTGTTTCGTTTTCTCTTTATTACTTTGTTCTTTTTCCTCACTCCCTCTTTCACTTTGTTTCTTTTTCCTCACTCTCACTATCACATAACTTTCACTATTATTTTGTTTATTTCTTCTCTCTCTCTATCACTTTGTTTCTCTCTCTCTCTCTCTATCACTTTGTTTCTTTCTCTCTCTCTATCACTTTGTCTCTCTCTCTCTCTCTCTCTCTCTCTCTCTCTCTCTCTCTCTCCCCCC
>CALSCP010002736.1:120523-130819 GCA_943704425.1 Ministeria vibrans ATCC 50519
GGGGGGGGTCACTGCTCTTCCAAAGCAATTGCTACTCGAATGTCAGATCGTCCTAGTGCGCGTTCAATTGCAATGCGCATTTGCGATTGGGGAAACTGGACGGGAACGAGTTGTTCAAAGGGAAAGCGGCTGTGAGTGTCGGCGAGAAACTTAATGGCAGTGGCAAGATGCGCTGGAGCGTAGTTGTGGATGCCCCTGAGACACAGATAGCGACGCGTTATGGTGTTTGCATCGCATGTGAAGTTGGAACCGGCGCAGACCAGTCCTGCTGTGACCAGACGCCCTCGGAGCCGCAGCAGGCACACTCCAACCGCTAGCGATGATGCTACCCCACATACTTCAATGACCACATCGCTGGATGCGTCTCCCCCGAGTGCGTTGAGAGTCTCGTCGGGCGACAATGCACTCACATTCGCTGTAGTGTCTGCGCCAAATTGACGTGCGAGTGCCAGTCGCTCGTCGCTCACGTCGCTCACAGCCACATGTGCAGCACCACGGTGCTTCAATAACGCCACAGCATACAGGCCGAGCAGACCGGCGCCCAGCACCACAGCACGTTCACCCGCAACAAACCCACTCGTCTCCACGGCATTGACAACTGTCGCCAGCGCACAGTTGGCAGGCGTCGCGACGCGGTCGGTCAGCTGCGGGGGCACGTGGAAGATAGCCGAGCCCGGACGCAGGTAGATGTACTCAGCAAAGCCGCCGCTGAGCGCAGGCTCGTTGGAACAGCAGGCGTGCCCGTACTTGAAGAGCCGGTCGCATTTTTGGGGGAGGTCTGTGGCGCACTGGGCGCAACTGCCGCAGCTGGCGGCGACTGAGAAGGTGATGCGGTCGCCAACAGCCAACGGAGAGCCGTCGTGCGCCGTGCTGACGCCCTCGCCGAGCTCGTGGACGCGACACAGAATCTCGTGGCCAAGAATCAGCGGCGTCGGCTCTTTGCGCTTCCCTTGGATTGTGTGCAGGTCTGAGCCGCAAATGGTCGCCATGATCACCCGGGCCAGCACAAACCCCGCGTCGGGCGTCACGATCGCGAATGACTTCTCCACCAGGACGCCGCTGTCGTCCAGAACGAGAGCGCGCGAAGTCATTGCTCAAAACAACAACAGCAAAAACACTTATTATTATTATTATCAAAAATACTATTCATTGAAAAGACGAACTCAAAATTTAATTAATAATTACTTCACGGTGTCAACAAATAACCATGGTCAGAGTAACCCCTAAAACATGTTTATGAGTGTGTAAACAAAATTTAAATATCATTGTTGTGTCACACGGTGCTCCGTCGACCCAAATATACTCAGCCACTATCACTCTCTCTCATCCAATTATAGTTCGATGAAGTGAATTTATAATAATATTATAGAACATTGCCCTGCCAACGACTAACAGTCTCAGAGTGAATTGCTCACTCTGCTCAATCCCTCAACTCAATCGAAAAAAAAGGCGATTTGTTTCTGTTTCACTCTCTCTCTACTTTCCCTTGGCGCTCTTCTTTGCCACAATGCGCTGGAGGATATGCTTTGCCTCGCACTGCGGAAAATTTGACATGTCATAGTACTGCGGTGCAATCTCAATGAGCCTACATTAAACAAATAATGAATACCGTGGAGAGGGAGATTGGAAGTATGAGTACCATTCGGGTTTGACTGCAACCACAGTGCGAATGTAGTTTTTGCTCGTGAGCACAAACTCGTTGTAGAGCACCCACTCGACCTTTTGCAGGCACGTTGAGGGATGAAGCGCAACAACCTTGAAAGTCAGAGAGAAGAGTGTGAGTGAAAAGATTGTATGTGCGTTTGGAGCCATACAGAGTTGTCCTTGACAGTAAGATAGTTTCCACTGCGCTCCAAATGAGCAACCTGCGAGAAGAACCCATGAAGGAGTGCCTTGCGGATGTTGCTGTAGTATGAGGGGCTGTTGAAGTCCGCTGAGTTGAGGGGCACCCCTTGGCGCTGGCAGATGTTGGCCAGCTGGTTGCGGACGTTTTCAGCTGACTTGAGAGAGCGCACGTTGAGGAAGTTGTCCCAACACCACTTAGGGTCGCCTTTGTCTAGAAAGAGTAAGAGAGAAAAGACCGTGAGTGAGTATGAGAAAGACAAAACGCATACATATATATATACACACACACACTGACACGTACTTGCAAGGTACGCGTGGTACACATTGAGAAGGGTCAACTGGTCACCGTCGACATGCGCAAAGCGGGCCTTGGAGTCATCGGCTGCCTTGCGTGCCTCTTTGGGTCGCATAAAGACCATTGGGACTGAAAGCATTGCAGTGATGCTGAGGATCTCATTGCTACACTGCATTTCAGACGACGCAATGCACATTTTAGACAGTTGTGGGTCCAGGGGGAACTGGGCAACAAGAGAGAGAGAGAGCGTGTTAAAGAGCATTTCAAAAATTCACAGTCCACACCACACAAATACACACACACACACACACACACACACACACACACACACACACACACACACACACACACACACACACCTCTGCCATTTTCTTCCCCAGCGGCGTAAGGTTCCCGTCGTCGTCCAACGCCCCCAGGTAGTTGAGCAGCTCCAGTGCGCGCATCAGTGTTTCGGGCGCAGGCGGATCCATAAAGTCAAAGTGCACCAGATCGTCAATTTGGAGCTTCTTAAGCTACATGTGTTGCATGTGTTATGTCAATTCGTATCTCGCTTGAGTGTGTCACGTTCAACTTACAGAGAGAACGACACTTGCAAGATTGCTTCTGAGGATTTCCGGGTAGGTCTGCTCAATGAGTTCGTTCTTGAATGACTTTTCGGTGTAGAGACGGAAGCACTTTCCGGGACGCGTTCGGCCCGCACGACCCGCACGCTGTTGCGCAGACGCACGCGAAATGGCCGTCTGAGAGAGGGGGCGAGAACAAGAGAGGAAAACAGGATCAGTTCCAAGTTTGTGTCACTCATTTAAACAATGACGAACACCCTGCAAACTTACGACCAACAGTGACTCAACGCGCACTCTGGGATTGTATGTCTTCTGCTTGCTGAAACCCGGATCAATCACATACACCACTCCATCAATGGTCAGTGACGTCTCGGCAATGTTCGTCGACCTAACACACACACACACACGCGCGCGCGTTGGTCAGTACAAACTCAGTCACTTATCACAATCTGTACACGACAATTTTGCGGCCGGGAACGCCATTTCTGGGTGGAGGAGCGGTCTCAAAGATGCGCTGCTGCTGAATCGGAGGCAACGACGAGTACAGGGGAATGACAAGGGCCTCGCCGACCTCGCTGCCCTGATTCTCAATGGTCTGTCTGATCTTGTTGCATGCGTCTTCAATCTCATCTTCGCCAGTCAGGAACAGCAAAATGTCCCCTTCCCCTTCGCACGCATGGATCTCGCATGCGGTGCGCACTGCTGCTTCAAGGTAGTCCCGCTCGGGCTCTTGTGTGTAGAAGATGGTCACAGGGAATGTGCGACCGGGGACTATAACAGACACACATACAATTCACCCCCGTGCCATTCAAACACACAGGTATATTATAACTTACCTGACATGAGAGGCGCTCCGTTGAAGTACGCACTAAACTTGCCTGCATCCAGTGTCGCTGACATCACAACCAACTTGAGGTCTGGTCGCTTTGGCAGAATTTCCTTCAACAGACCCATCAAAATGTCTACAACGCTGCACTTTAGCGTTCTTTTCAAAAATTTCTCTTTGCGCTGTTTCATACCAGTGGAGAGAGTACGCTCGTGCGCCTCATCAAGTACAATGACACCGTAGCGCAGCAGTAGCGGGTCCGTCATTGCCTCGCGCAACAACATTCCATCAGTGCAATACTTCAACACTATAGAAAAAAAAAGTTTGAGCTCTCCCTTTTTAATTTGATTGTTACCAGTGTTGGGTCCTGAGACGTCTTCAAAACGGATGGTGTAACCGACTTCGTTGCCAAGCTTGACATCCATCTCGTCAGCGACACGCTGAGCAACCGACATGGCAGCAACTCGACGGGGTTGTGTGCACCTGAACAGCACAATTGTCAGCCTTGTGCTCTCCATCACTTTGTTGCTTTCACACACACACACACACACACACACACACAGTAACTCTTCTCCTCTCTCTCTCTCTGTTTCACCCTATCACTTTGGCTCTCTCTCTCTCTCTCTCTCTCTCTCTCTCTATCACTTTGTCTCTCTCTCTCTCTCTCTCTCTCTCTCTCTCTCTCTCTCTCTCTCTCTCTATATATATATATATATATATATATATATATATATCATTTTAGAGCTGGGTCTGCCTATTTGGCTTCTCTCGGAATCGCTTAGTCTCGCACACGCACTTTTACTCTTTATTGTTGTTTCTTGTTCCACTTTAGTTTCTCCTTTTGTATCATAAACATAATGAAAATGATTCCTCATTTTTAATACACAGTGTTCAGTTTAGGTGAGAATTTCATGTCCATACTCCGTTATTAAAATTCTACACAAACAAACGAAAGAGAATTGTTGATTATTAATTAATATTACGACGTTTTCAACGTGTAGAGTCAGAAATAGAAAGACTGTTAAAAACACAAACCCCTTGGCACTTGCTCGGTCTCATTTCCATTCTCTCACTTTCACTTTCACTCGAGTGCCATATTCACTCACACGTACTCACCCAATTATTTCACTCACTCCCACATCACTCCCTCACACTCCCATATGACTCCCTCACATCCGACACGACACAAATTGAAATGTTACGTATGTTCAAACTGGGCGGAATACGACGCACGGGAGCAGTAAGCCGTCCACTTGTCGGCCTTGACCCGCGTGAGGGGCGCACCGCTGCACAACACCGGCTCAACAGTAAACGCCATTCCTTTCTTCATTACGTGGTTGCTTTGATTTCCTGTGTTGGTGAATGAACAATATTAATTTTTTTTTTGTAATCATTCACGTTTTCAATAATGAGTATAAATGAATAATACAATTGTTCTTGCATCACAATGAAATAACCAACATTAATATGAATAATAATTATAATAATTATTATTATAAATTAATAAAAATAATTATGTTAATAATAAATAATAATTTACTATTATTATTAGTAATATACACAAACCAAAGACACAAAATAAATCTTACTGGTGTGTTGAACTTGAGGTTCGCAATGGAAATCACGACCAATTCCGTGTCCGCAAAACTCCGCAGTGACCACATAATTCGTATTTTCAGTCACTTTCCTGCCAAAAGAAAGACAAAAGGACACAAAAATATAAATCAAAAGCACTATAAAAAATAAATATAAAGATACCCGATTGCAGTGGCAATTTCTTTGAAGGGAACACCTGGTCCACACACAGCGACACCAGCATCGAGGCAATCGCGGGCGGATTGCACAAACTGGCGCAGTTCTTCTGGTGCGATCTCGTCGTCGTCGTCGCTCGGGCTGCTCGCGTCTGGGTCGGGAGGCACGACAAAGGTGAGGCAGGTGTCACCATGAAACCGGTTGAGATAGACGGATACATCGACACTGATCAGATCGCCTCCTTGTAAGGGTCGACTAGACGAAAAAAGCAACGTCCATCAGTTCGTCTCTCCGTCTCCCTCACACACACACCACTAAGCACACACCAAGCACACACACATACACCACTAAGCACACACCAAGCACACACACACACACACACAGTTCCAAGACAGTCAAGACACAGGCACAGTCACACACGCACGCGCACTCTCTCATGATTCTCTTTCTCTGCCTTATGTCCTTACTCGTCCGGAATGCCGTGGACCATGACATCGTTGACAGAGGTGCAAATGCTCTTGGGGAAGCCGCCGTACTGCAGAGGCGACGGATAGGCACCAGCACGCACAATCATATTGTGCAGCTGCTGGTCAATCTACAAAGCACAACCGAGTCCGTTTGAGGCCAAGCTGCGTCGCTCCCACTCACACTCACATAATCCGTGGTCACGCCCGGCTTCACCAACGACTCCGAGAAGTGCGCAACGTCGCGTGCAAGCTGGCAAGCGGAGCGGAGACCTGAAAAAGACGCACAAGGAAACGCAAAGGAGACGGCTCAGACAAAGCAGAAGGGGAGAGGGAGCGCGCGTACGGGCTTGGGCTGCCGTGTCGAGGATGGGGATGGTCCTGCGCGGCGTGTATGCAGCGTTCGTCACGTAGCTTGGCCGTGAAATGGCACTGGGGACTTCGCGCTTAGGTGAGACGGTTCCACTCGCGACGATCTTGCGCAGGGGCACCACCAGACCCGCCTTGGTCCACAGCATTTCTCCGCTTCGTCGAGCTGCCATTGTATTCTGTTCACCGTACAACTTCGAGTGGATTGAACTTTAATAAAATGTATTTTGAGAACACGATAATTTAATTTTAAAATTATTCGATCAGTAAAATATTTAGAATGGGCAACGCATCAAGCCACAAGTACGGTCTGAGCTCGTCGTCGACGGCCATGGAAGCCACCATTGCCGCAAATGACATGACGGGAAAGGTGGTTGTCGTGACGGGCGGTGCGAGCGGAATAGGACTGGAGATCGTCCGAACGTTTGCCAAACTTGGCGCTGTTGTCGTTGTCGGTACGCCCTGTCGCCCCCACGCGCCCCGACGGCGCCCCATGTCCGCGTGCTGACTTTCCTTTATGCCCTGGCTAGCTGCTCGGAACGAGGCGGCCGCCGCAGAGGCGCTGCGGGGGCTGGAGGGCGACACGCGATTTGTGCATCTGCAGCTGGACTCGCTCGCGTCCGTTCGAGCGTGTGCTGCCGCGCTCACAGCCGCCCATTCCGCCGTTGACGTGCTTATATGCAATGCCGGCGTCATGGCCATGCCGTACACCCTCACCCAAGACTCTCTCGAGTGGCATTTTCAAGTGAATTTTCTCGGTCACTTTCTGCTCTCGCAACGTACGTACCATCATCACAATCATTCACATAATTATTTTGACTCTTAATTTTCTTATGAATTATGTTTTTTTTTTGTTTTTTTGTCTCCTAGTGTTACTCCCAACCTTGCTTGCTTCGGGCCGACCCCGCATTGTTTACACCACCTCGACGCTGCACCGCATTGCCACAGTCAACCTCAACAACCCACAATGGATCCCACGCCACACACTCCAACAGAACGACCCGCCAGCGACAGACGCAGAGGGTCTTCCCATCAAGCCTCTCATGTACAATCGATGGAGTGCCTTTGCCGCCAGCAAAACTGCCCTTTGTCTGCTCGCGCTCGAAATGCATAACAGATACCACAAAATGGGTCTTTCCGTCTTTGGTACGTGCCCATTTCCGTGTTTTCATCGTATGTTTCATTTCATCACCACCCTAATTTGAATCCCTAATTTGAATTGATCACAATCTCTTACTCAATCCAAAATCAATCTCACCCTTTCTCATTCCTCGTCTCACTCACCCTGATCACCTTTTTTCTCTGTATCCTTTCTTTTTCTCTGTATCACTTTGTTTCTTTCTTTTTCTCTGTATCACTTTGTTTCTTTCTTTTTCTCTGTATCACTTTGTTTCTCTCTCTCTCTCTCTCTCTCTCTCTTATTTCTCTCTTTCTTTCTTTCTCTCTCTTTCTCTGTATGCGTGTATTGAATGGTCCTCCGCAGCGGTGCACCCTGGCCTGTCCGCCACGCAGCACCACCACCACGCCCGCTTCCAGTTCCTTCTCTCCTCCGTCTTCTTCCCTCTTGTCGGTCCCTTCCTCGCCAAAACTCCTTCTCAAGCAGCCGCCACGTCTGTTTACTGTGCGTCTGCCCGAGGGCTCTCCCGTGAGAGCGGTCATTTCTTCGAGGACTGCTACCGCTCGTCCGCTCATCCGCACGCGCGAGACCCCAATGCCAGCCTGAAACTTTTTGAACTTGCCTGTGCGCTCTGTCAGCTCACTCCTCTACCCACTGTGCTTCCCCAGACTCCTCTTGAAGACGAAGATGATTCGCCTCTCGCCACCGACTGTGTCACCCTGACTGACACCACTCCCTCGCACTGCGATTCCCACTGTCCCAATCACTCTCACACGTCAAATGACGCGCAAACTGTTGATATTGACCCTCGAGTCGCTCTCATCGAAGGAAATCCACTCGAATGAGACTATTTTCATTGGTTTTGTATTACTGAAGTAGCCATGGTCTATTGTAACAATACTATTAAAATTGTATGAAAACTATGAATCATTTTTTTCGCACAGTCATTAAATGAGCCTTGATTAGTTCTTCCAACGTTAGAAAAATATTCACCTTTGGTTGGCTTTCACACTTTGTTCTTGCTTCAGTAAGAAACTTCTGCGCAAGAGTGGGCGCACTGAATAGTGGTTTACTGACTGAGCGAAGACGTATAATTTATATGACCTGATGATTATTTCCCAGCTCTCCCGTGGCCCTCCGTCGCATTAATATATTGTGCCTGAGTTGTGCTGCTCTTTGTTGTTTGTGCTGCTCTTTGTTGTTTGTGCTGCTCTTTGTTGTTTGTGCTGCTCTTTGTTGTTTGTGCTGCTCTTTGTTGTGTTGTATATAGTCTTATTTCGACATTGAGTAAAGTACAGCTCCCGATTCTCTATTTATTTTCTTATTGTTCAAGCAGTTGTTTACAATGACTCCAAATCAATCTCATCGGGATTTGCACTGGCCGCTTCAGCCTCATCCGACGGTCCCTCTTCGTCAAAATCAAGTGAAATCTCATCCGGATTCTTCGAGTTTCCCAACGAAACGCTAAAAAAGAACAAATCAAATCAATTAATCTATTATTTGATCCGTTGTATCTTACGACTGCGTTGAGTGACTGTTCTGCACGTATTCTCTTTTCTTAATAAGCGGAATCTCAATCATTTGCGAGAACTCAATAGTTTGCAAATTTGGCTCTGACAGATCAGTCGTAAAATTCTCCGCAATTTCCAATGGGCTTTCCGCATTTTTCTGTCGTAAAAGTGTCAAAATCGCTTCGATTTCCTAAGACGAAAAGATAATGCAGTCAGACAAACAGACATTTGATACAACTACTTTTGATGCGAGTGCTCATGTATGTGTTTCTTACTTCTTTTGTTGGCGAAAAGTTGATGCGCGGCTGATCCTGTTCATTTTGCAACGGAACGGCAAAAGGAGGAATCTACACATACAAATCGAATGGCAAACAGTCATCATACTGCACTCTGTTATGTTTTTCTCGTACGAGCGAGCGGGAACGGTCGAGCGAGAAGAACCCAATAGTGGATTTGACAATGGCGAGCCACTCTACGTCATATTCAAAGGGAAACCGACCTGTCTGGGTGTTTCGCGCTTTCAGTGCGGGTAACCGAAGAAATTGAAGAAAATCCTGGCCCGGGAGACATTTGGAGAGCGCCAGAAAGTGAGTGGCTGTTGATTTGTGTCTGGAGAGAAGAGAGAGAGCGAGTGAGATTATACAATATTCCCAAAAATGACCAATCATACGCAAAGTGAGATTGAGACGAATCGTGAGAGACAATTGCAGGGAATTTGACGTGAAGATGAGCGGAAAACCAGTAGCGAGGACGGAGCCAGTGGAGGAGAGTGTGTGCGGCGGGAGAGCCCAGTGAGTGGTTGTAGACTGAGTGAGAAAGAGAATGAGTGTGAGGTGAGTGTGAGTGTGAGGAAACGAGTATCAATTGCGTGTGGAATTATGGCAGTGTGACGGTGAAAATATAAGAGAATTATACAGAGTCACATTGATTAAAAATATTGAGTGGTGATGCTCAAAGCAAAACACACATAAACAAAATTAGTGTTACTTTCTTCGCGAAGAAATTTCTTTTTGCGAATGAGCGCATTGGTGTCACCAGCGAGCGCAATGTCAGTAGGCCAATCGTGGGACAGAAAGATGTCAGGCGAAGGAAAGGAGGAGGGAGAAGAGTCATCGTCGTGATTGTGTGAGGCAGAGAGTTGAGCAAGACGGAAGGTGTCCTGCACACGAACGTGATAGGCACTGCGTTTGGTATCTTCGCTGTATGGCGGACTCTCGTAGTGACCCAGACTAAAAACACGAGTTACCGTGAGATCAACATGTGCCTGCTCACACACAGTCACACACACATTCTCTCTATCACTTTGTTTCTTTCTATTCTTTGTTTCTTTCTCCCTCCTTGCTCTATCACTCACATACACACACACACAAACTCTCTCTCTCTCAAACCCTCTCTCTCTCTCAAACACACACACACACACACTCTCTCTCTCTCAAACTCTCTTTCACTTTGTATCTTTCTTCTCTCTCTCTCTCTCTCTCTCTCTCTCTCTCTCTCTCTCTCTCTCTCTCTCTCTCTCTCTCTCTCTCTCTCGTTCTTTTTGTACTGGTAGTG
>CALSCP010002741.1:0-13215 GCA_943704425.1 Ministeria vibrans ATCC 50519
CACACCCACACGTGAACACTCCCGCTCCATCCGTGCACGTGCCACCGTTCAGGCACGGCGACGATCCACATTCATCCGTGCTGATCTGGATCTTCGACACGGCCACACTCGGGATGCTCGCGCTCACTCCATTCGTCGGTGCACTCGTCCACTCCACTGCAGACAACATGTCCACAATCTCTCCCGCCACCGCGTCCGCGTTCACACGCATCTCCACGGTGATCAGTCCAACAGACGTCGATGCTCCTGTGACGCTTCCAGCCGCAATGCCTGCTCCAAGTACAATCACGCTCCACGTTCCATTTACACGCGCTCCCTCAGAGCCCTTCATTCCAACGCCCACCGCGTTCACGCTTGCCGCCGACACAACAGTCGCATCGTCAAATGCATTGTTCGACGACGACGGGAACCACGACGAGAACCCCCCGTCGTACACTGCAACCAGGTCAAACTCATCCGGCACCGCAAACGACCAGTCCGCCAAGAACGCCGTGCTGTTCGAGTTTGCCTCGTGATGCACAACAAACGTGACGTTGAACACATCATTGACATTCAGCACATTCACAACATCCCCTTTGACAACCGTGTCCAAGCCAAGCACCGGCGAAACGATTGTCATCTGTGGTCCTTTGTTGACATCTGTTGTCCCGCCACTCCAATTCACGCGTGCCGCATCGCGCATCGTAGTAGTGCTAGCTGGTGAAGGTGTAGTCACGCGTGCTGTATACTCAACGGTGATGTATGCAACTCCTGTCCCTGTGTTTGTCAGGGTCCCAAAGTTTATATCAAAGGCCGAGCCATCCGTTGCAACAGCAAGGTTGCCACTGTTTGTCAAAGCCTCTAAAGTGTGACCAGTTGTGCTGGTGACTCCCGCATCGAAGGTGATACTGGTGATCTCGCGTCCCGTCAGACCCGTGCCCTCCAAGCCGGTCATCGCTGAGTTTACCTTTAGCAAGGCTGCGTTTACGTTTGTACCGGGCGGAAGACGAATGACAGCTTGGAGCGTAACTATCTCACCAATGGCAACGTCCATGGCGGGCGTCTCAGGAAGTGACGATGTCACAAACGTCGAGCTGACCGTGAGCACATCGATTTCGCAACGAAGTCCGTAGAAAACTGGGCTGCAGTCGCACACAAATGCGTCCAGGTTGTCAGTGCAAGTACCTCCATTCATGCAGGGGCTTGAAGCGCACTCGTCAATGTCCGTCTCACAAAGTGTGCCAGAATAGCCAGCAGCACAGCTGCAAAAGAAACCGTCTACTCCGTCTGTGCACACGCCACCGTTTTGACAAGGCATCGATGCGCACTCGTCAATGTCAGTCTCGCATGTAACACCAGTATATCCTCCAGGACACGCGCACGAAAACATATCAACAAGGTCCGCGCACACAGCACCATTGTGACAGGGACTTGAAGTGCACTCGTCCACGTCTGACTCACACTGGGCACCAGTGAATCCGGATGGGCACACACAGAAGTAGGCGCTAGGCACATCGACACAAGTTCCCCCGTTGGTACACGGCGAAGAGCCGCATTCGTTGGTGTTCGTATCGCACAAAAGGCCGAACCAGCCCACATCGCAATTACACGTGAACATGTTGATGCCGTCGACACACACACCAGCATTTTGACAGGGACTCGAAGCGCACTCGTCAATGTCGCTCTCACAAAAAATACCGGTAAAGCCCGATGCACAGGTACACGTAAATTCATCAACTCCGTCCACGCATGTAGCACCGTTCTGACACGCGCTCGACGCGCACTCGTCGATGTTTGTCTCACATTGGTCGCCTTGGTAGCCGTTGAGACAAGTGCAACCAAAAAAGTTGACGCCATCGATACAGGAAGCGCCATTGACGCAGGGGCTCGAGGCGCACTCGTCGATGTTGGTCTCACACTGAACGCCCTGATAGCCTGTCACACAGTTGCAAGAAAACCCATTTATCTCGTCAACACACGCGCCAGCATTGAGACAAGGCGACGAGGCGCACTCGTCGTCTTCCACCTCACAAGTTGTTCCAAACCAGCCCGCAATACAGTTGCATGAGAAGCCATCGACCAGGTCGGTACATATGCCACCGTGTTGACATGGACTCGAAGCACACTCGTCAATCTCCGACTCGCAAATGCCCCCTGTGTAGCCACTGGCACAGGCACAGGTGAACCCATCAACGCCATCGGTACACGCGCCACCGTTTTGGCACGGAGAGGATGCGCACTCGTCAATGTCCGACTCGCAAAGCACGCCTGTGAATCCAGCTGTGCAAGTACATGAGAATCCACCAAGCGCATCGGAGCACACGGCGTTGTTCATGCACGGCGACGAGCCGCATTCGTCGACGTCGGTTTCACAGTGATCGCCCACTGTGCCAGCGTCACATGAGCACGTGTAGCCTGCAAGTGTGTCGGTACATGTACCGCTAAACTGACAGGGCGACGACGAGCATTCGTCCGTGTCCGTTTCGCAATCCGCGCCATGCCAACCAGTCGCACAGTTGCAGGTGTAGCTGTTGACACCATCGACGCACACACCAGCGTTCTGACAGGGCGACGACACGCAATCGTCCACATTGGTCTCGCACACGCTACCAGCAAAGCCGGCCACGCATCCACAACTGAACCCATTGACAAAGTCGATGCATGATGCGCCATTCTGGCACGGCGATGAGACACACTCGTCAATGTTTGACTCGCAATCGGCGCCGGTATACCCTGCAATACAGGCACACGAGTAGCCGTCAACGATGTCAGTGCATACACCGGCATTCTGACATGGGCTCGAGTCGCACTCGTCAATCTCGCTCTCACAAAGCGTCCCTATGTAGCCGCTGGCACATGTACAGGTGTAGGCAGCGGTAACGTCAACACACGTAGCGCCGTTCTGGCAGGGCGACGAGCCGCACTCATTTGTGATGACGTCGCAGAGGGCACCAAAGAACCCGGTGGGGCAAACACAGACAAAGTGATCCACCTGATCGACACATGTGGCCGCATTCAGGCAGGGACTTGAGGCACACTCGTCAATATCGCTTTCGCACAACACGCCAGTGTAGCCAGGAACACAGGTACATGTAAAGCGCGCGAGTTCGTCGGTACACAACCCACCATTTTGACAGGGGTTCGAGGTACACTCGTCCACAGGCGACTCGCAGACAGTACCAGTGAATCCATTGAGGCAGGTGCAGGAGTACCCGTCTACAAGGTCGACACAAGTAGCACCCGACTGACAAGGTGACGAGTGGCACTCGTCAACGTCCGTCTCGCAATAGACGCCGACGTAGCCGGGATCGCAGTCGCACACAAAACGGTTGAGCATGGGAAGACAGACACCGTGAATGCAAGGCGACGAAGCGCACTCGTCAATATCAGACTCGCACAGAGTACCGGTGTAGCCGGCAACACAGGTGCACTGATAGCCACCAATCACGTCGATGCAAGTGGCACCATTATGGCATGGTGAGGACTCGCATTCGTCGGTCTCCACCTCGCAACGGAGACCAAAGAATCCAGTAGGACATGTACACGTGTAACCATTGACCATATCGGTGCAATTGCCACCATTTTCGCAAGGCGATGAAAGGCACTCGTCCTGCTCGGACTCGCAAAGGATGCCGGTGTAGCCGGCGACGCAGGTACAGGCATAGCCATTGACCGCGTCCGAGCAAGTGCCGGCGTTTTGACAGGGTGAGGACGTGCACTCGTCAATGTTGGTCTCGCAGTGAGTGCCGGCATAGCCGTTGCCACAGGTACACGTGTAGCCGTTAAGCAGATCGGTACAAGTGGCCACGTTTTGACAGGGAGTCGAAGCACACTCGTCGATGTTCGATTCGCACAGGTCGCCGGTGAATCCGGTAAGACAGGCGCACGTGAAGCCATCAATGATGTCGCTGCAGAAAGCCCCATTTTGACAGGGTGATGAATGGCACTCGTCGACTTCCGATTCACAAATAGCGCCGGTGTAACCGCTGGGACAAGTGCAGGTATGGCCATTTACAATGTCGACGCAGGTAGCGCTGTTCAGACACGGACTCGACTCGCATTCATCCGTGTCCGTTTCGCACAGACTACCAAACCAGCCGCTGGCACAGGTACATGTGTAAGTATTTAGTTGGTCGATACAAGTGGCACCGTTCTGGCACGGAGACGAGGCGCACTCGTCAATGTTGCTCTCGCAAACCACTCCGGTGTAGCCTGTGACGCAAGTGCACGCGAACGCGTTGAGAACCTGCGCGCATGTGGCACCATTTTGACAGGGCGACGAGGCGCACTCATCAATGTCCGACTCGCACAGGATCCCTGTATGGCCACCTACACAACTACATGTGTAGCCATCGACACCATCAACGCATGTGGCGCCATTAAGACACGGGTTGGAGAGACACTCGTCAACGTTGGTTTCACAATGGTCGCCCGCCGTGCCACCGGCACAAGTACACGTATAGCCATTGACTGTGTCCGTACAGGTCGCGGAGTTCTGGCAAGGCGACGAGGCGCACTCGTCAATGTCAACTTCGCACTGGTTCCCAAAGTAGCCCACGATACAGTCGCAATAGAAGGCACCAAGCAGGTTTGAGCAGGTCGCGCCATTATGACAGGGGGACGAAGCGCACTCGTCGACCTCTGTCTCGCACTGCTCACCAGCAAAGCCAGTGGGGCAGGCGCATGTGTAGTTTGGAAAGTTGTCAATGCAAGTGGCAGCGTTGAGACAAGGCGACGACTCGCATACGTCCATAGGCGTGCTGCAGTCAACACCAACAAAGAGTGGCAAGCATGTGCAGTTGAAACCGTTCTTGATCTGTCCCGAAATTTGGTCAAAAATGCCTGCCAGAAGACTGTTGTCCGAAGCATCTACAAAAAAAAAAAAAAAAAAAAAAAAAAAGGAAAAAAAAAAAGTTACCGTTAATGCGCTTCTCACTCGTCCATCGTCATGCCTGAGTAGACGTCGAAGAGCCAAAAGATGATCCGGTACATCAACTACCGGATGAAAATCACCATGATGGACGGCAGACAGCTCATTGGAACAATGTTGGTACGCTCACTCGCTCTCTCTCTTCCTCTCTCGCTCTCTCGTTCTCTCTCTCGCGCGCGCCCTCCGCTCTGTGTGTCTCTTTGCCGTCTAACGCACGATCTGCTTGTGTCTCCCCTCGCGCAGGCCTTTGACAAGCACATGAACTTGGTATTGGGTGACTGTGAAGAGTACCGAAAGATCAAAGTGAGTGCAACAAAAACGTGTCGTGTGGTTTTTCCATCTCTCACACGCTGTTTTTGTCGTGTGTAGCAAAAGAAAGGCACGGTGAAGGAAGAGCGAGAGGAGCGACGAATGCTGGGGCTTGTAGTGTTGCGTGGAGAAACAGTTGTGTCGCTGTCGGTGGAGGCGCCACCCGTGGTAGAAGGCGGCCGAGCGCGGGGCGGCGGAAACGGCGTTGCCACGGGCGTGGCGGGGGCACCGGGTGCGGGAATGGGACGAGCAGCAGGGCGTGGGATGGGAGCAGTATCGGCACCGCCCATGCCTGGCGGTGGACCTATGTCAGCAGCGCCACCCGGCCTTGCGGGACCCGTCGGTGCCGTTGGCGCACCCATGCCGGCCTCCATGATGCCCCCACCATCGGGCGGCCGCGGCGGCCCACCCCCACAGTACATGAATGCGCCCCCTCCAGGAATGGCGCCGCCCCCTGGCTTCCAGCAAGGCCCCCCCATGGGGTTCTCCGGCAGCGGTGGCCCGCCCCCCCCCATGGGTATGGGTGGAATGCCCCCGCCCGGCTTTGGCCGTGGCGGGCCCCCTCCCCCCGGCGGCTTCATGCCCCCGCCTGGCTTCATGCCTCCCCCCGGCTTTGGCCGTGGCGGTCCTCCCCCACCTCATCAGTAGTAAATAAATGAAACGAAGACTGAAAAAAAAAAAAAAGAACAGGAAGACTGTACGAGAAGAAATTGCGTCTCTCTTTGACCTTTGTTGTCAATGCGAGACTGCGTGTCTGCCAGAGGCATTGCCAGATGCATGACAATGCCGAGTGGCGAGAAATCCGTTTCTATTGAGTATAATATTTTGAATAGGAGTGAACTTGAAATTTTTGTGTCAGTTGTTCACACACGTTCACCGCCAAAGGCGCTCCTCTCTCTCCACCCCCTGCATAGCTACCGTAGGGTCTATCCACATGCTTTCCGTGCGGCGTGAAGGCGGTTCTTTCCCCAAAACGGCGTTGCATCGTCGTCGCAACGTTGAATAATCGGTTTTCAACTCATCCGTTGCTTGTCCTTGATCAAACTCCACGTCCACACGTCGCACAGCGCGCACGCACGGTCGAACCAACACTCCTGTAACACAGGCAAGAATACACTTGAGTGGTATGGGAGAATTCAGGTTTGGGGTCGAGTGAGCGGAGGCAGAAAGGGCGCAGGGATATATGGCGCTTGATAGCGATCTCAAACTCTGAGGGCGCGCCGATTTTCACGGTCAGTTTTGTCCTTTTCACCAAATCCAGAGAAGAGAGAAGAGCCGGCCGCACCCCACGCACTGTCGTATCCATTTCCACAAAGTATGCAACGCATGGTTTCATTCTGTACGACGCCCCTCATCTTGTGCCGCGTCGATGCGTTTCATTACGATCGGCGTGGATTCTTTTGCTGCCGCCCAAATCACCTTCTTTTTGTTGTGACACTCTTGTGCGGTTTATTCCAACGTTCCTCAACACGGCGCCGATCAGAAGACGTATTGCTTATTTTTATTTTTTTTTTATTTTTCGTTTGTTTTATTTTCATACTAATAATAATAACAATCATGATAATAATAATGGAAGAAGAAGAAAAACACAACCCATTTATTTATGATACAGTCAACAGTCACTACGCAAAGACACAGCCAGACCGCCTTGCAAACTCAACCGAAACTCTAGAGGTAAATATATAAATATTGTTGTATTCTTCTTCTTCGATAATAATACTCATTATTTTCTTTATTGCTTTAATGCTTTATTAATGATACAGTCGGTTATTCGTCTTATTATTCTTACCATTAGTAATAATAATTATTATTATTACTTTTATGAAAGTTGTATACTTGTACAGAACTTGTACATAATTCGAATATATATTACAATAGCCAGAGGACACTCAGGACAGTTCGAGGAAAGTGGCCCGTCATCGCCTGTGAAGGTATAAACACTGAGCAGTGAGCAATCACCATTCGCCGAGGAGTAAGGGAGTGAGTGGAGTCATAACGGTTCGTTAACGGTAATCGAAAATCGAAAAAGGAATTTTTTATTTTAAAAATCATTTAATTTTTTTTACTCGAAGCTCAAGTGGTTTCACTGGGGTGCCCTTTGAGAGCCAACTTCAAGCAAGATGGGAAAAAAGTGCAGTCGCACGCGCGACTACACTTGGATTCTTGTCGTTTTGGTGATCTCGATTGGATTGGCCTTGTCGTTTTTTCTCCTGTTCGACTTGAACCAAAACCAGGCGGACAGGGACAACTCCTCGTTTGCTGGTACCGCGCAGAGCATGGCTACAACCCTCGCGTCGGAGCTCGCGCTCTCTCGCGCCTCCGTTGGCTTACGTAAGACACAATTCTCATGTTATCCCCAAAAAAAAAAGAAAAAAAAGGCGAGCAGCTGCTTGAACCCACTCCGAGTCTCCTCTCAAGTACATGCGTTGATTGCACGCCTGCAACCCCTCTGCCTGGTGCCAGTGGCGTCAAAGAAGCTCCGCAATTTTTGACCGTTTTCGTTTCACTGTTTCCATATATTCGTTATATTCGCCCTCCTTTTCCCTCCACTGCTACGTCATTGCATTTTATATGCCGCAGCGCCGCATCCGCTGTCAAAAAAGCCCGCTGTTTTTTCGGGAGTTGCACTTTTTAGTTTCGCTCTTTTTTTTTTCTGCTATCACTCTTCTGACTTTTTATCGCAGTTGCCGGACTGTTTCGCGCGAGAATCCAGCCGACACCCGAGGAGTTCGAGGTCTTTACAGAACCCATTCTCGAGGGGGGCACAATCCATCTCGTCTCGAGAATCGAAGTGATCAAACATGCACAACGCAACGCCACTGTGGGACGTGTGCTCGATGCCTATCCGTCCTTGCGCACCGACCCGAACGTCTTCGTGCTTGACTTCAAATATGTCACGGCCTTTACGATCCCTCGAGTCGTTGCACCCGAGATTGTACGCCCCAGCTACATCGTCAACACCCTTGTGGCTCCCTTTTTGACCAATACTCGCGCCGTTCTCTTCAACGTCAACTCCACCGCGTCTCGTCAGGGCGCCCTGAATGCCTCTGCGGCGCTTGCCGAGCCCCGCTCGTCAGCTCTGCTCAGTTTGCCTTTTCAGGGCGCCATCCAGTACGGCTTCCAATTCATTGTGCCCTACTACAACAGCAGCGACACGTCAGGTGTCTCGCTCACCGTCGAAGAACGCACCGCCACCATCGCTGGCTTTGCCAACGCCCTCTTTACCATTCCTAACGTCATCAACAAGGCCCTACGAGTACCCGCAGCCAATTCCATGCGTATCTTTGTCTACGACTATCACACAGACGCGCCCGAGCCGGTTCTCATTCACCTTATCGAACCAGGAGGCATCTCTGTCAACGTTGTTGTCGACTATGTCAACGTGGGCCTCCCTGTACCCACCCCAGACTACTCCAAAGTTACCTACGAGGCCGCAGTGACCGCCGTTGATCGCGACTGGCGTATTGTCTTTGTCAACGAAGAGTGAGACCTATTCTAATTATTTCATGTTTTTTTTTTTAATTTCTTTTCTTGTGTGTCTCTTCTCTCTCGTTTTAGAAACGTCTCCTTCAGCGCAGCGGCCATCGTCGTCTTTGTTATTTTAATGCTCTTTACTATTCTTATGATTGTCGTCATTCTGCTCTACCGTCAACTCCGTCGTTCCTACGACCAGACCGCTCGTGTGCTCGCCCAACTCAGAGTCCTTTACGACGGTACTTTTTGTTTTGTTTATTTATGCACACACCCTCATTACACCCTCCTCTCTCTCAACGCATTATCACATTCCATATATTTTGCGTACCCTCAACCCATCTGTGTTTACTCAATCTATGTCTCAACACACACATTCACCACAAAGACGCACACTACACCAGAAAGACACACACCACACCCACAAAGACACACATACACCACAAAGACACACACATACACCACAAAGACACACACATTACACCACAAAGACACACATACACATACACCACAAAGACACACATACACCACAAAGACACACACATTACACCACAAAGACACACATACACATACATGTACGCGCGCATGTACGCACGCACACACACACACACTCACGCACTGACTCATCAGTTCGATTTTGCCGCACGCACGCTCACTCTTGTGTTTTTTTCATTCAGGCGCCCCTGTGGGAATGGCATTTGTGGACCGACAAAATCGCTTTGCCAACATCAACGCCATCTCAGCGGCCCTCGACTGCGCATCCGTCGAAGATCACCTGGGCCAGAAAATTGACGCGGTGGGCACAGCGGCGTTCGCCGCAATGGCAGGAGAGAGAATTGAATATGTCTTCACGACTGGCGACACGATTCGCGACGCAGAAGTCGTCACGACACTGCCACCACTCCACTCAGCACAACAAGTACCCTATGGCAATCAGACCGGCGAAGGTGACGACAGTGCTCCCGTTGCCATGACTATTGTACAGCTCGACGACGACGACGACCAGTACCTCGACGACAACAACTCGGACCCCAATGTGATTCCAATGCGTACACTTGAATCGCTTGAGTCGCCACCGCCACGCACCGCCACCTACCTCATGTCGTTGTACCCCGTCTTCTTTACCAAGGACGCCGAGGCACACTCCTCTCACTCCCATTCCCACTCTTCGCAGCAGCGCCTCAAAAACAACCCCGATTGTCGTGGCAGCCAGGCTCACATCGCTCTCCCCGACGGCGTCAGTATTGTGCTCAAGGACGTTAGTGATCTGAGTCAGGAGCGCAACAAGGCCCGCGAACACGACGAGTCCAAGACACTCTTTCTTGCGCGCATGTCCCACGAAATCCGCACCCCTCTCAACGGCATTTTGGGCGCCATTGACATTTTGCTCAGCTCACAAAGGGAGCAACAGCTCACGCTGGACCAGCAAAGTCTTGTTGGCGTGATCAATCACTGCTCACGCATGCTCATGACGCTCATTAACGACATTTTGGACACGAGCAAGATGGAGGCAGACAAACTGCAGCTCAACCTGCAGCCCGACGTCGTCGTTAACCACATTGTATTCAGCGTTGACATGTGTCAGCCGCTCGACGACGTCTCCCTCGCCATTTTTGTCGACCTCAACACATCTGATGCACTTGTGATGTGTGATGGCACTCGCGTCTCCCAGATCATTTTTAATCTTGTCTCAAACGCAGTCAAGTTCACCAAACGCGGTCATGTTCATGTCGCCCTCTCAAGTGTCACCTCTGACAACAACTCACAAATCACTTACCGCATTGAAGTATTAGACACGGGCGAAGGTATGTTTAAAATTGTCCGTGCGATTTGTTTTTGAGCTCACTTTGTTGATTTCTCTCTCTCTCTCAAGGAATCGCAAAAGAGAAACTGTCCTCCATCTTTAACCCGTTCGTACAGGAAGATGAAAGCAACTCGCGCACGTAAGAAGATGTTCTGTTTTTTTTTTCTTCCCTTCTTTTGCTGTGCTGTCGCTTACATTTCTCATTATAACGAATAGACACGGTGGAGTGGGACTGGGACTGGCGATTGTGTGGCGGCTAGTGCAGCTGATGAATGGAACGATTGAGGTAATGAGTGAGCCGGGCAAAGGATCGACGTTTGTTGTCACTTTGCCGTGTGCGGTGGTGCCCGAGAGTGAGTCGGCGCGAGCGGCACGACTTCAGAAGACCACTGCTTGGCTGGCTGCTGGATATGAGACGGGTGGGCAGGGTTTCGCGGGGAGCACTGTCGCTGGGAGTATGGAGAGTGGTGGGAGTTCCGGACATGCGCCACTTGGTGCGGGATCGTTGACTGAGCTGGACGAGGCCATGGTGGAGCTTGCGTTGGACCAAACGGTACTTGTGGCGCTCAAGGGACAGGAGAGACAGACAGCCGCGCTGAGTGAGTATTTGATGACCAAACAGAATACGCTGCGTGTCGACTGTCCTCGTGATGCCAGCGAGCTATTCGAGATAGTCAACTCATCGGCAGCCAAAGAGTACACCATTGTCATTGTCGACGCAGCCTACTGCGCTGATTTGTTTGAGATGCGTTCCGCCCAGACCGCTACCACGTCTCTCACACCCACGGGAGTGAAGCCACACGACACAACAAAACCTCCGCTGGCACTGAGTCGCCAAGATTTTGGGACTGAGGCTGTGCTCTTCTGGTGTACCCATCCCAACACGCGCCTCATTGTGACACGCATGATGCAGACCAGTGGCTTTGATGGTGTCCTCTCAAATGCCTCCGAGCTTGTGCCCGTCATCATGCTGCAGCGCGCCGCACTCATCGTCTCACAAGAGCGCGTCTATACCTCTACTCGCTCCGAGAGCAGCGGCAACACAGCCTGGTCCGAATCCTCGCATACAACACCGCAAAACAGCTCAAAGCTTGCTGACGAACGCCCCATCTGTCAGGAGAACGGTGTGTGTCCCACGTGCAAGCATGTCATGACAACGTCGTACGGCGTCGATGCTGACGGCTCGGAGACATCCCAGCCGTCACGCTCGTCGTCATCGGCCGAGCGGCTTCTCTCTGAGGCACTCGGCAATCAGCACACGCTAGTGCGCACAACAGCACACAGCTCCGTGTCCCTACCAGCGGTTGATATCGGCGACGACATTCGCGTGCGTGTCATGCTTGTTGAGGACAACGTTGTCAACCAGCGCATTGTCTCGGCCATGCTTGCGCGCATTCTCCCGTCTCACGTCATTCTCGACATCTGTGACAACGGTCAAATTGGAGTCGACACCTTTCAGAGCAAGTGCATTTCCTCCGAAGTCTATCTTATCATTTTCATGGACGTGCAAATGCCCGTTCTTGACGGTATAGTGCTCCCCTCCCATCAATCGTCGTCGAGTTCTAATCATGCTTTGCTTTTTTTTTTGTAGGGTTTGGAGCAGCATCGAAGATTCGTGAGGTGGAAGCGCAGCGACGGCTGAAGCGAACGCCGATTGTGGCGCTGACGGCGCACGCGATGGCGTCTGATCGCAATGCCTGTCTGATTTCGGGCATGGACGATTACCTGACCAAGCCGACATCGATGAAGGAGATTGGGCGTGTGCTCACCTACTTTGATGTGCCTGTAGTCGATTTGGCGGCCAAGGATATGGTGGCCAAGGCCAAGGGGAAGCTGAAGAAGAAGAAGAAGTCGGGCGCTGGAACGTCACTCAAGAAGAAGCTGTCGTTGCCGGAGACTCAGGCACCCATTCATTTGGTGAGGAGCACCGAGTCAATAGTCGAAGAGGAGAAGGACTTCGCCGAGACTGTTGTTTAACTTGTAACTATACTATTGTACCTATGAAGATGAGATCATTTTTTTTTAATTATTAGCGGCGTGTGTTCTGTTGTGGTACAAAATAATTCGTCAACTTTGCAAAAGTTCATTCGAGTACTGCTGGTACATGCAAAAGAAAGAGCCCACTCACTAATTTGCCCCAATAGACCTTAGGTTAGGGAAAGTGAAAAGTTTACTCAAGGAGATAAAGATACAGTACAATGAAGAGTAATACAATGCTTGCCATAGGCTACTAAGGCTAGCTTCAAGAAGATGATGGAGCACCCATAGGCCTACAGATACCTTAGGTTAATATGATCATTGATAGACAGGTGTTACAGCTTGTCAGAGCCATAAGCCAGTAAGCCTCCGCTGGGAGTATGGCGTACTATTGCGATTGTCTCACTGGATAGCGATTGCACTCGTGTTTTTGTTGTTGATCCTGTGGCATGAATCACTCATGAATAAGTATTCACTATATTCAGTTCAACTTCTTCAATAATTTGATCTGTTCTCAATCGTCGCACGTCCCCCCCCCCCCACGCGTGCGTATCCCCTCCCCCTGCCCCTCCCACCCCACGACCGACGATGACGGAGCGAACCGGCGGCCTTGTCCACCGCAACAAGGGCAAAAGTGCGGCTGCTGCCAAGCCCGGCAGCGACGACGAAGACCGTCCCGCGTACAGAGACGCCGACGACGAGGTGCCCCCCGCGCCCCCTCCCCCTCGTCTCCATGCCCACCCCC
>CALSCP010002753.1:9624-22601 GCA_943704425.1 Ministeria vibrans ATCC 50519
AATCACAGCCGGGCAAATGGTCCGTCAGCAGATTGCTGCGAGGCCCAACCCAGTCGCATCCGCTGGCTTTGTTCGAGCAGTACACTTTGGCCTTGCCCAGTAGTTTGAGCACGGCACTCGCCACAGGCTTGACGTCTTCCTGCGGCACGACGGGCTTCCGATCGACGGGGCACGCGTGCTTCTGGGCGAGGGCGCTTTGCAGGCACACGGCGCAGAACATGTGCTCGCAGGCGAGCATTCGCGGGTCAACGAGCGGCTGATGGCAAATGTGGCACAGAAGCTCGTCATCGACCGGATTGCGCGAAACGTAGTCAAACGCTGCAGAGAGCGAGCGAGAGAGACGAACAAGAACAAAACAGAGACGGATAAGTCGCACAGTATGAAGGATGGCGCGAGGGAACGGCAGCGGAAAGAGAGCGAGGCGGAAAAAACGAAATGAACCGAAAATGAAAAAAAGACGGGAAAAAAAACACCACTCTCAGTCTGTACAAAAATTTGGAGAGTTTTTTGAAGAGCTCATGATGGGCTATGGCCAAGGCAAGACGGTAGACTACGCTAAATCAGCTTAGCAAGAAAATGATTGAAAATGGCTCAAAATGTTCAGAATAATAAAATTATTCATTCTTTCTAATAATTTGACATTCTGGCATGTCCACTGACTTGAAGATCACGGTGAAGACGTCGCAAGGGAAGCAGTTCACGACGGTGGCGCAGTCGTCGTGGACGGTCCTGCAGTTCAAAGGGGCCATTGTAAACGACTGTGACGTGCCCGCCGCAGCACAGCGCATCATATTCTCGGGTCGCATCCTTGAGGATGGAGACACCCTTGAGTCTTGTGGTAGGCGCGAAAAGAGCGTGAGGGAGCGAGAGAGTTTTATTTTTTTGTCATCGTTCACGAACTTTCGACGCGAATGCCACATTTTAGGCATCAAGGAGGGCCACACCGTCCATCTTGTGCGACGACAAACCGCCCCGACTGCACCAGCACCCACAGCGACCCCTGCGGCGGCGTCTCCCGCAGCGACTGGCGCGCAAGCTCCGCTCTTTAATGGCCTGCCTTCCTTTGGCGCGCCCGCCGCCGGCGCTGGTGCTGCGGCCGCCGGCGGGTTGCCTGGACTTGGCGGGATGACTCAAGAGCAGATGGCGCAGGCGATGCAGTCGCCCGTCATGGAGGTAGATGCAATTTCTTGCTATATCCCATTCGCCTGCTAAATGTTTCCTAAATTACTATTGCCTATAATGATAATTATTATTCATATTATGTGAAGCAGCTAAAGCAGCAATAGCAGCTAAGGCAACAGCGCAACATGGAAAATTTCGATTCTCTATTTATTTTCTTATTATTCATATTAATCGAACTAACGTTTCATTGTCCCTGTATCGACTAGGCACTTATGAACAACCCCGAGCTCATGCGCTCCATGATGGAAACTATGGCCACGACCAATCCACAGATGCAACAAGTGATGGAGCAGAACCCCGAGTTGCGCCAGGCGCTCAATGACCCCGCCACAATGCGGCAAATGATGCAGGTAACATTCAACTTGTCGTGATTGCACAACTAATTTTTTGTTGGTGTTTTTCGTAGATGATGCGCAATCCATCTTTGCGTGCCGAAATGATGCGTAATTCTGATCGAGCCATGAGCAACCTTGAAATGATGCCAGGCGGCTTTGATGCACTGCGTCAAATGCATACGCAGGTGCAAGAGCCCATGATGCGCGCGGCTGAGGAGCAAGCGCAGGCACAGACCCAACAGGCGGCCAATCCGTTTGCGCTTTTGATGGGTGGTGGTGCAAATGCGGGGGGAGCAGGAGCGACTCCAGCAGCGCCTACAGGCGACGGGAGAGCTGGTGATGCCATGCCAAACCCATGGGGTGCACCCGGTACGTTCCGCACGTCTGTCACTGTCTGCGTGGTATGTGTTTGCGTGTGTGTCTTATTTAGTTTTGTATATATATATAGCTGCAGGAGCAGGAGCAGGAGCAGGAGCAGGAGCAGGAGCAGGAGCAGGAGCAGGAGCGCCAGCGGCGGGTGCTGGAGGGATGTTTGACCCAGCGAGTATGTCGGCGATGCTAGAGAATCCCATGATGCAACAGATGATGACACAAATGACACAAGACCCCAACATGATGCGCCAGCTTATGCCGCCAGGGATGGCTGAGAACCCCATGGCACTCGGCATGATGCAGAACCCTAATCTGATGCGTCGATTGATGGAGCCGGCCAACATGCGGGCAATGATGCAGATGCAGGAGGCAATTCGCCACTTGCAGAGTGTAGGGTTGCTCGAAGAGTAAGTGTGATATAAATATATATGCGCGTCTTTGTGGTGCCTGTCAATTGCTGATTGTGCCTGATAGGATGATGGCCATGGGCGGTGGAATGGGTGGAATGGGTGGAATGGGAGGAATGGGAGGGTTGGCAGGGGGCCTCTTTGGTGCTCCCGCTGCTCCCGGCGCGGCTCCCACTGCTACACCAGCTGCCAATGCGGAGCAAGTGTATGCGTCGCAGTTGCAGCAGCTCAATGACATGGGCTTTGTGGATCGTGCCAGTAACATTCGTGCTCTCCAGGCAACATCTGGCAATGTCAATGCTGCCATTGAGCGCCTTTTGTCCGGCCTCTGATATCATTATTAAATACTTTTTGTTGTTTTGATTTTTCTTTTTTCTTCTTCATTTGAGTTTTTTTGGGGGGGGAATATGAGAAACAAAACGAAGAAAAAAACAACGTGACACGCACAAAAAAAAGGAAAAAAAAACAAACACAGACAAGACGCAAAAGGAAAAAGCACCAGATCACATGTCATTGAGATCAGCAAGAGTCTGATCGAGCTCGGCCTTGACCTCGCTGTACTTGATTCGGTTCTCTTCGGCTGCGTCCTCGAGCGCCTCAATCTTCTTCTCTTGGTCACGCACTTTTCGCTCCGCTGCCTCCGCACGCAAGTCCGCCTCACGGAACCTACCGGGACAGACAAATGTGTTAAAAAACAGTCGCTCACAATACATGAGTGTTATGTGTGGGGTGTGTGTATGTTCGTACTTCTCTTCCGTCTCCTTGAGCTGATCGTACAGCTCGTCGCTCTTGTCCATCTGTGCGCCCATTCGGCTTGCCGTTGGGTTAGCGCCCATTTCGCTCAGCTCGCGCTCAGTCTCCTTCAGCTTGTCCTCAAGATCAACAACACGCTCCTCAGCGCGCTCCTGAAACACCAAGGAAATAATATTATTATTATTATTATTAGAATTATTATTATTATTATTATTATTATTATTATTATTATTATTATTATTATGATAACTAGACAAAACACGTACCAAGTCGCCCTCGACAAGGAGGAGCTTTCGCTCTGCGCCGTTGGCACGGTTCTCTGCGTCGTTAAACTGCTCCTTGAGCGCGGCAATCTCGTCACGGAGCACCGACAACTTGTCCGTGTCCGAGTCCTGCTTGTTCTCAAAGATCCTAAGAGGAATAACCAAGATGTCAACAGGTGGTGAAGCGGCAATCTTTGTATGTTTGTTTGTTGCCGGTTTACTTCTTCTCACGCTCAAGCTCATCACCACGCTTGTCCGCGTCTTCAAACTACGCAAATAGTTTATATGTCAGCATATGAAGCGAGTCGCGTCTAGGCCATCCCTCTCGCTGTCGCTGTCTCTCTCGTGTCTCTCTCACCTTGACCGCGAGTTCCTGGGCTCGGGACTGTGCGGACTCAAGCTCGTCCTCGAGGAGCTGAACGCGCCTTGACAGGCTCTCAAGCTGTTTCTCGGCCTCGTCGGCGCGCGACCTCTCCTGTGCCAGGTCAGCCTCCGCCGCCTCAGCGCGATCCTTGGCGTTGTCACACTCGTCGCGGAGCGCCGCCATCTTCTTCTTGATTGCTTCCATTGCTGTATGTGTAGGTGGTTGGAGATACAAAAAATATAACTACAAAGAGAGAGAGAGAGAAAGAGAGGTTTAGCCTCAAAAAATGTGACAAACAATCCAAAAAAAAAAAAAAAAAAGAAGAGAAGCAAAAGGGAAAACGGTTTGACGAGACTTGCGGGGAGCAACTCCAGGGAGGAAAGACATCAGAGAAGGCTAGGACGGCGCTTGATGCGGCTCACCTTGTGCAGGTAGCGCTCGTCGACACAGGCGGGGGCTGGTTCGCTTGGTGGAATCGCTTGGAGCTTTCGCAGCCATTGGACGACCACACCGCAATCGCTGCCGCTCATGACTGTGACTGGGATGAGATGTATTGAACGATGGTGGGCCGCGTTAGACAAGTAACTAACTAAAAGTAAGTAAAAAGTGTGAATTGTGAAAGACTGAAAGTGTGAAAACAAACTTCGTAACCATTTCGTGAATGTTTGGATCGGGAATAAAATTCGGGACTGATTGTCAAGAAAATCACAGCCTTTGTGAGGGAGTGTAGAACCCTAAGAAAAGGGGCGCAATCCAGGAGCGAAGCCCAGTAGCCTACCTCAAAGCCTCAAACAAACTGTGAAACAGTGTACCAAATAGGTCTCGCATGTTATTCAACTTATATTATTATTATTACTTTTGTCTCCCCCAACTTCATGACGTGGCTCCAACAACTAATTGACGACATTACACCGACTTTGTGGATGGCAGGGCGCGTCAACGCGCTTCTGTTGGTCGTCTTTGTCGTGTCGGCCATTCTCATCAATTTTTACTCGCGCGCTGTGGGTGCTCACGACGATGCCCCGACCGCACCGCCCTCGCGCCCGACGCACCCAACGGAGGAGGAGCATTTGCTCGACGCGTCGGCGCCCGCGAAAGCCAAGCGTGCGAGCCGCCGCACCACTTCAACAGAAGAGGGCTCTTCGCATGTCGCAGCCACCGCAACGCGTCGCAGCCGTTCGCCAGCGCGCCAGCACACCTCTGCCGCACGCACTCGCAGCGTGTCCCCAGTGCGCACCCGCAGCTCGTCGCCTGCTCGGTCGCGTAGCAAGTCTCCCTCAAGGGCAAAGCGAGCGACTACCGCCACTGCATCGACAACGACCACATCAACAACAACTTTAAACGTGCTGGAGAGACAGCCTCGACACCGCAAGACTCCCTTGAAGATATTGAGAATGTACGAGTGAGACAAGGGCAAGGCACCTTGCTTCACTGCCGCTCTCCTTCTCACTCGTTCACACTCAAGCAATGTTTAATGTATAGCTATTATTATTACTATTATTATTAATTTTGTTGTTATTATTATTGATTCTTCTTCTGAGCAGTCGCATTCCAGTACCACACAATCTGTGCAGCCAACACAAAATTCAGCGCAACCGCCGAGACGAACCCAGCAAGAATAAGCTGGTCGTCAACCTCCTGGAGCGTGGTGAAGACGCGCGCAGCAGTGCCACCCAGGTTGAGAAACGCCGTAATGGCACTGAGCACTCCCGTGTTGCCCGCCACAAAGTTTTGAATGATCTACACACGCTACAGATTAGCCTCCTCCCACCTTGGTGTATTGGTGTTTCGTGGGTTACTTGAGGGACTTTGCTTGCGGCCACAATGAAAATGGTGGAGGCTTGGAGGTACTGAAGAATCTCAAGGGAGACGTATCCGCTGTAGATAAGCCCATAGACCAGTGCAGCAATCGCACCAAGTGCAACAACGCCCGCGACCGACTTGCCGCCCAGGTGGAGCATCAGGAAGAGGATCACTGCGTTGCCAAACACGAGGAATAGCGATTCGCCCCAAGTGCTACATGACAATGTGTGAGAGAGATATTGATAGAGAGAGAGAAAAAAAAAATGTATGTATGTGTGTGGGTGTATGTATGTGTCTTGTTAGACAATGTATGTTGGACAATGTACCTAAACGCAAACTCGTTGGCGACGTTGTAGGCGACAATAAAGACACAGGCAATGATCTCCAGGAGCACCGACAGCAAACTCAGTCCCTTGCCCGAACCAGCGCGCACAATGTTCACAATCTGCGGCAACTTGACTAGACAGCGTGAGAGTGGAGCGTGTCACAAGGCGTCGAGGATCAAGGAGACGCGTGTGCACTCACCAATCAGCGCACCCAGCACAACAACAAGCCCAAGCGCTTTGCTCACGGCGAGCTTCACACACGGCACTACAGAGAAGCGGAGTGAGGCAGAGAGGAGAGCGGCGTGTGTGGCATGGGAGGATCAGACGGTAGGGCGTTCACGCGTGAGTGGCGAGTGCAGTGGTATACCGTCGATTTCGACATTGAGAAACTTCTCGGCGCACTCGGCACCGATGAATTCGGAAAGTACTGTACTGATCGCCTCCATTTGTGGTGTGAAGGAGGTAGGAAGACGGAAAAGAATAAGAAATACTCCAAAGTCCAATGACTTATTTATTTTACTTGACTAAGATGATGTAAATCATTATCTGCCAGTAAGTGTAAGCTGTAAGTGTCATTAGTGAATATTCAATAGTGATTAGTCATTACTGTCAAGCGTCAACCGAGTGGTCTGAGTCCCATTGCCTACAACTAAATCAATCATAGGATCATTTCAAAAATCAAAATCATTCATGTTTGTATGTTCCCCTCACCAGTACGACTGCCTCCCTGCCTTTCCGCACAGATTAAAACTATTCCACTATACACATAGATCCCCGCGGTGACAAGGGTCCGCGCTCCCGTGGAAGACGTCACTCGAATAGAAAGAGTGCCAAGAACAAGTGATCAGTTTGTCGCTCTTGCCGATGCCCCCGTCAACAACGTGTACGTGCGTCAACTTCCAGGCGATGCGGACACGCAGGACACGTCGGCACGACAAGTGCGGGGCGTGTGTTACTCCTCCGTGCGTCCCTGTGCCTTTCCCAAAGCCCAAATGGTAACACATCTTTTTTTGTTCTTTGGTCTCTCACCGCAACAAAGTGCAGCTCCATGTCAGCGCATCAGCCGGATCCCTGCTAAGCATTTATCCGTCAGAGTTTGAAACGGACGAATTCCTTCGCCTCATCTCAGGCACGGATCTTTCAGGTACCAACAAACAAACAAACAATGTAATCTCCCACCCCCAAGCGCAACACAAACCGCCCTCCCCGCTCCCCCCACCGCTGCCACCGCTGCCTGCCTTATGCACTCGAAGTTTTGTGGTGTCATCGATCTGCACGCAGACCCGAACAACCCGCACGGCCTCAAAAAGGAGTCATCTACTGAATAACAAAGTAACTCCCTAGCCATTCCCGATTGCCAACCGTGGGCCAGTGTCTACGCAGGTCATCAGTTTAACATATTTGTCCCTCAACTGGGCGACGGGCGAACAGTGACGCTTTGTCAACTCACACCAAGACAAGAGCCTTTACTCGAGCTGCAACTCAAAGGTTCGATATTATAATTGTTTGTTTTTTCATCACCCGTTCTTACTCTATGCAATTAGGGTGTGGTCGAACACCGTTCAGTCGCACCGCAGACGGCCGGGCAACTCTACGCGGGTGTGTGCTAGAGTATGTGATGAGCGAGGCGCTCTTTCATCTGCGTCTGTTTCCCGCAGTGCGCGCAGTGTGTCTTGCGGCTACACACGAACAGCTCACGCGCGACTGGACCCTCCCCGCCCACACCCTGCTCCCCGGTGGTCTTCTCTGTCGCGCCGCTCCCTCCTTCATCCGCTTTGGATCCTTTGAGCACCATTCGGCTGCGCGTCAGACGGCCCTTGTACGTCGTCTCGCAGACTACTCTATTGCCCACCACTTCCCTCACATTCCCACTGACTCTCCCGATCGCTATGCCCTCTTCTTTGCCTCTGTCTGTGCCGACACTGCAAAACTTGTTGCCACATGGCAAGTGTACGGCTTCATTCACGGTCAGAAAAGGGGAACCACGCACGTTTGAAAGTGAAGTTCGCTAAATATTTTTTTTTCTCGATAGGCCTGATGAATAGTGACAACATGTCCATCTGTGGAATCACACTTGACTTGGGCACAAGCTCGTTTCTGCGCGCATACACACCCAAAGCAGTTTCGTGTGAGCAGCACAGCGATGCAGCGGGTTTGTATGCGTACGAGCGACAGCCAATTGTGGCCCACCTCAACCTGACTCGACTGGGGAGTGCGCTTGGAAGTGTTTTGCCGGGTTCATTGGCACAGTTGGCGCTTGATGCGTACTGGGAAACGGTCAATGGGTTGTTTTTGGAAGGAATGCGACGCAGATTAGGATTGGAAGGAGCCGAGAACGTGCGCGAGGATCGGTCGTTGGTGGTGGCCCTGCTAAAGGCTCTTGAAAGTGCACAGGTGGACCTCAATGTATTCTGTCGCACGCTTGCCACTGCATCCGAAGGGTGTGTTGCATACGCACATGAGGCGCTTGTGGACTGGCTTGGTCTGTACCACAAGCGAATTGGTCCTGAGACGACTGAGGAACGTGAGACGCGACGCACTCGCATGTGTGCCGTCAATCCCGCAGTGATTGTGCGCTCTGCACACATTGACCATATCATGGCCGCACTCGATGATGACACTAATGATGACGATCAACTCGGCGAGCATAATAATGAGGATCGACTGGGCGAGCATTGTCGTCTTCCGCGTCGATATGCAGAGTTGAAGCGTCGCTGCACTGCACTCATTGATCGTCTCTCGCGTCCCTTTCAATCAGAGTCATCTCTTTTTGACCTGTAGCTCTTTTTATAGTATATTACAAAGGTGTACTCAACCATTGTCGTTAATCAAAACATCATAATTATAAAAATTTAAAGTTAGTATAAACAGAGAAAGAAAGGGTGTATTCATGTGAACAGTTGTGAATTGGGATTGTTGCTGTTGTTGTTGCTGATGATGTTTTTTTTTTTTTTACACGGCGAGTGGACGCATCTGCTGGGCACGCTCACGCTTCGCTTCGTCAGAGAGGGGTCGCTTGAAAATGAGCACATGTGGCTCGGGTGTGTGGATCATGTAGTGTACCCACCCAAGTGACTGTTGAACTCCCTAAACATAACTCACATATTTGAGTGTCGAAGTGAGGAAACAACATGCCGCTCGGGCTCTTACCAAATTTCGCCATTCTGTCTCAGACATCAGTCGTTTCGGAACAAGCTTTAGCAGACGGCGCGGCAAAATAACATGTCTATAAAACAAAAACAACCCCTCATAAGAAGTGCACAGATTCGAAAGCACTGGGCAAACAAAATAATATATATATACCCTTGCACCCAAGGATACAAGTGTACGGAGAGCAAAAGACTCTCCACAACAACGTTCAAATCACAACAAACTTGCATCTCCTCGGTTACAATTCGAATGACATGTGTCCTCCAACAAGAGATTTCGAATTCTCAAAAATGCGAATTTGTACATCCATGTCAAAAGAAGAAACCTCGTCACGCACAGCAAAGAGAACAGAAAGACTCAAATTCTGAGAAAACAGCATTTTTGACAGGACCAGATGTCTGCGATTTTTTGAAAATTCAAATATGGGGAAAAGCCAATTTGGCTCTTAGAGAACGAACATGCAGTAACGTATACGTATGCAAATAGACTTAATAGCTATTTTCGTGGCAGTCGCTTGGCCATAGCACCTTGGAGCTGGCGAAGAAATGCGAAATCGCATAAAACACACTTTTTCAAAAAAAAAACCACGGCAGTCCAAAATAAAAGACACAATAGCTGCGTAGATATCCACGCCGGGATGGCAGCACGATCGCCTCGGAAAGGAGGGGCAGGCGGGTGAAACGCGGCAAAGGATGGCTGTCGAAGGGCACAACACACAAAAAGAAGGAACGCGAAAAAAAAAATTATTATTATACTTTTTGTTTGGCCAAAAAATTTGCCAGAAAAGACTAATGAGCATACGGGTGAGGGGCTTATGGCGGGACACACCGCCCACGAATGCGTCAGGCAGCCATGCACGCGGGACCGCTGCGCGGCGGGATCGACGACAAAGAGGATTGCGCGCGCGTTTCAAAAAAAAAAAAAAAAAATTCGAAACACATATTATCGCAAGAGACAAGCCCAAACAGCACAAAGGGAGGGGGGCGAGGGGGCTCGGAACACAGCGGGCGACGGGGCAGGCCCGGTGCAGGGCGGCAAGACGCGCAGCGCATTTGAGTTTCGAGCGTGTTTCGTACCGGTACTCAAATTCTTCGTCGTAGTATTTGTCAGAGTACTTGATGCGTTCTTCTTCGGCGTATTCGTCGTCCGACATGGTATGTATATAGTATATTATATAGATTCACAAAAAAAAAGCAGAGAGAATTAACTGAAAATATTTGAATTTTTAATTTTTAATTCAAAGATTCAAGACGTAGTTGATTGATCCTCTCTCCTCCAAACTCTCTCTTCTAAACTCAAATATGCTAAGCTGCTAATCGCTCCTTGATCGCTATTTATTCGCTCTTCATGCACGAGGCACACGATCAGCTTCAAGAACAACGTCCAAGGTGTGAAGGATCTGAAGGTGATCTGAACGAACAATACAGCACAAGTGCAATCGAAGTGCAATCACACCCATGTCCCCAGAGGCCAGAGCAAGCTTAGTATTTGGCTTACAGCTTTGACAAGCTGTAACAAGATTTAGTGGCTGAAACCTTCAAATGAATCATAAAAAAGTGAAAGATTTGTATTATTGGTTCAGAAATTCAGAAAATCTCTGCCTTGTCGAGGGACACCATCTCAAGCACACGCCAGGCAGAGCGCGGGTCAAAGATAGACTGGTCGCGACACAGGGCCATCACATACATCACAAGATCAATCTTATCCTACAAAAGTATGAAGTCAGTGCACATTGCAGTGCATTAATGAGTGAGCGAGCGTGTTCTTACGACATCTCCTTCAATAATCTTTCCAGCTTTGTCGCGCAGAACACTGTTCTGTTGTGCTCCAAATGTCATAATCATCACTGGTCCCTGGTCCAAAATCTTTCCCGACAGAATCTGTCACAGCACAATAAGTGAGTCACACAGAGAGTGTGTGTGTGGTGTGTTTGTGTGAATAAGCAGCTTACGTTGACATCGCGAATATCGAGAATCTTCACATCGGGTTTAAGACCGTCGCGACAACTGTACTCGTAATTGGACTTGAGCATATTGAATGCCTAACCAGAAAAGAGAGACAGAGAGAAAGAGAGAGTTAGTGGAGAGAGTGAAAGAAAGACATAATCACAAAGAGTGAAACAGATGAGTGAGCACGACCAACAATGACCAAAACAAGTGAGAGCGCAATCAAAAAAAAAACAAGTGAGAAAGCGCAAAAGGAAAAAAAAAAACACCCAGTCGCTACCCCTTCATGACACCAGTCCTTGAGCGTCGGCAGATCGCCTTGCACAAAAGCCTCGAGAACCGTCGGAATAATCCTGCGCTCCACATCATCCAGAAAAGCGTCTTCACTAAACGACGGGTCGATCTTGGTGATCTCCCGCAGTGCTGTTGCCGTTTCCGTCTCACTGAACATCTGCCCAAACGAGCCAGTGATGCGCTCGCCAATTGAACGGGTTGCGCGCGCAAACAGTGAGTCGCTCTCGTCAAACCCTTTCTTGGCATCAAACATCCGCTGCATCAGCACGGAGTTGTCGCGCCACTCCTGCCACTGCGTCTGCCACGTCGAGTCCTTGTGCAACGTCACCTGCTGCTCGTCCGTGTTCTCTTTGTACACCTTCACTGGCTCTTCTTCGACTCCTTCCGCACTTGCAGACTCTGCACTCCCCTCCGCACCTACACAAAGAGTCCATCAGCATGTTGTGATGGCTATCCGCACACTCATACTGCGCTTTTGGAGTCGCTCTGGCTTCTGATACGGTGCAGACGATCGCGCTGCCTTGTCAAACAGCTCTTCCTTCACCTTCGAAACTTTGCCAGTGACTCCTAAAACACAATCAGTCCAGCTCCTCTATCACTTTTGGTTTCTTTCCCTCTTTTATTTTATTTTATTCACTCTCACTGTGTTTCTTCTCCCTTCTTTTTCACTCTCTCTCTTTATCACTGTGTTTCTTCTCCCTTCTTTTTCCCTCACACGCACACGTATTGACAACGTACCTTTCACAAGAGGGTTACTAGCAACCTTCTCCGTGGTCTTGGCAGCCGCCTCAGCAGCTTTACGTGCCCTCTCGGTGGTCGAGCTCATGTTGGGCATCTCAGGCATCTCCTTCGAAATGTCCTTGGTCACTTCCGACGCCTTGCCCATCGTGGCCGACACCGCTTTGCTCAGGGCCTCGCGTAACTCGGTGAACCGCGACGACACGGTCGATGATACAGTCGTCCGCACGGTGTCTACGCCAAACATACATGAGCTGTGAGTTGTCGACATCTTTCTCTCCTCCCTCTCCCACCTGTTGCTTGTCCAAGAGTCTCTTTCGTCTTCTGCACAGACTCACTCTTGGCAATGGACTCCTTCTGCTTCTGCAGCTCGGCAAGCCCTTCTTTGATGTCCTACACGCGCACAGTGACCCGTCTCCATCAGCCACAACGTGACACAATCGCCAAATCGCCCACCGCACCTTGTTCTTCTTCAATTCTGTCTGTAAATTGTCCCAGAAGTTCTTAAAAATGTCGCTTCGATGGCGCACGGGCTGTCCGAGACAGGGAAGCGCGCTGGATGCCGGCGAAATCGAGCCGGTCATTTCTACACGGAAAAAGTGTGTTAGCTCACGAAATCCTGAGACACAGGCAGTCTCCAGGCATCACGAGAGTGATCCCACCACAAGAATCAACGCAGGCCAGCAGCACACAGATCACACGAAAGGGGTTCGTGCAAAACGATATTTTGTCAGGTTGATTTTTTTTTTTTTTTTTTTTTTTTTTTTTGTCATTGTTGCTTGTCGCCTCACCTGATCTCCCGGCCGCACGTACGCCGCGCAATGTAGTTGAGGCACACAGTCGAAACATGTCAAAATGAAAAATTAACTGAAGAAGAAAGACATTTCCAATTTATTATCACAATTATTGTGTTTCTTTTCTTTAGTTCTACAGGGGAATACCAAATATCAAACATATAACAAACGGCACACACACACACACACACACACACACACACACACACACACACACACACACACACACACACACACACACACACACACA
>CALSCP010002753.1:22611-35671 GCA_943704425.1 Ministeria vibrans ATCC 50519
GGAAAAAAAAAAAAAAAGAATAGAACGGAAAGGGAGGGCGAGAGAGGGAGAAGAGACGGGCACATCGCCAGACTATGGGCGATTTTCCAAACGTACCTGTAAAGAAAAAAAAAAACAGTGCGTAATGAGATGATTTATGAAATGATCAACACAACACAACACAAGAGAACAAAATTATTTATTTCTCACATCACGTCTATGAGCGTACCTCGACACCTTGAGAAATACATGTGTCTACTGATTCCCCCCTGATGAGTGATGACCAGCGCTATTACGACAATTTTCATTTTTGTGTCTTCAATTGAGTGTCCATTTCAAAAAAATAACAAGTTCATTATAATAATAATAAATTATTCTGTTCATACAACCGTGAGAAGGGAGCTCGGGCGGGGTTCCCTCATTCTCATAAGGCATCATAGTCATCGGCGTCATCGTCATCATCGTCGCCAACAAGCACAGGATCGTCCATGGGCACCGTCTCCATGCGATAGACACTGCGCTCTGCCTGGCGCGCACGTCGCTTCAAGTGTGGTACACTCATAGCACTGGACGTTACCACTGTACGACGTGCACTGCCACTGCCACTGCCACTGCCACTGCGACTGCTGCCACTAGTGCTTGCAACAGTGGCAGTAGCAGTGGTGGTGGTAGTCGTGGACGCACTGCTCTTCACAATGGGTTTGATGCTGTTTGACTCGGTGGCACTCTTGCGACGTCGCTTCCTTGGCGAACGTCTCCCACTGCTACTACTTCCACCAACACCACCTCCATCACCGCTCTCCCCATTCTCATACTCATCTTCACCCTCCTCGTCCTCATCCTCGTCGTCGTCCTCTCCTGAGCCATACGAGTCACAACCCAATTCCACACTCGACGCATCCTCCTCCTCCACTCTCTCCCTTCTCACACCCATATTCTGAATTCTACAAAAAAAAAAAACCTTAATCACACACATACACACACCTGTCATATCCACATTCAATATACCTCTCTTCCAGCTCGCGAATCCGGCTCTTCTTTGTGTTGAGCAGATCGGCAAACGATGCCCAAACGGGCATTTTCAGTGCCTTGAGCATTTCGGCCACACGCCCCGTCTCTTCCACCGCCTCTTTCTTCTGTCGCTCCATCTGGTCCTTTTCTTGTTTCATTGCCGATAATGACTGTCGCAGTCGACTGACAATCACATTAATAAGAAAAGGCGTGTTTTTCTCTTTTTCTTCTCTTGCGTCTTACACAACGTTTCGAAACACAGTCGTTAGAAAGGCAGACTTCTTCTCACGCGTCGTCTCTTGAGTTAGTTTCATAAACCCCGTTCGCACCCAACCACTGACAAACGTCTACACAAGAATATACAATATTATTTTTGTTATTATTATTATTATTATTATTATTACTATTATTATTGTTAATACAATTTTGACAATCATAAAATTATTATAAATATTATGGAAAACACAAACTCTTTACGAGAAATAATAATAATAATAATAATAATAATAATAACTGAAGAAGAAAAATGCAATAATAATAATTGAACTGCTAAGCAAACAATGATATTATAATAATATGTGTGAAACAGAGCTCACTCACACAAACAGTACGAGTACCTTCCATTCGAGTCCTAGATGCTCTCCTTGCTTGTCGGGAACACAGTTGACGGCGTACAGGTCGCTTTCCGGAGCGGTTTTTGAGCTTCGCGTTGCAGAAGCGAAAATGTCGAGCGTTTTCTTGCAAAACTCCTCAGCACTGCGTTTTTCCAGTCGAAAAGGATCCGCGTCGACCGCGTGCGTATCGCCCGTCCACACATCCTCCCCATCGCTCACTTGCGCGAAGATCCGTTCATTAGAAACCCGCAGAGAGACAAAGAAGACACCGTAAGCATCACTCAGTTGAGTCATCGCGCTCTGTCCGCCGTCTCCATTATCGATCTGCATCGAAGACCCAGTCAGCGACACAGACCAAATGGCAGACTTGTACGGCAAGGAAGAATAATAATTGTGGCGCGAATAAGTCAGATTAAGTCTGCGCGATCAATTAACTTAAAACAAAAGACACAGTCACAAGGCGACCGAGTCAAACCTTTTCTTATGTTCTTGCGGAAACGCCGCTCGGCCGCTGAAGAATCGCTGATCAAAGCGGTTGAGGCGAGTGATGCAGAGGCGGCCAAAAAGGCCCTTGAAGCCGGTAGAGTTTCGAAACCATGGCGACCGTCCAATTCTTGCTCTTTCCCCTTTTTCGAATAGGAGCCAACGTCGACATGATTGACGACGAGACCGGCCACACTCCTCTTGTGCTTGCTGTGGATTTGGAGAAGTCAGAGGTGTGCAAATCAATTGATATACCTTCGAATGACCGCAACGGGTTTAGATGGTACGTTTCTTGCTTGATAACGACGCCAGAGTGAACGGGCGCAGTCGAAACTACGCCCTGCCATTGTGCGTGGCAGTCAAGAAGCGCAATCCGCTGATTGCGCGGCTGCTTCTCATGGCGGGTGCGAGTGTCCACAAGTTCGACTCACACGGCACTCCGTTGCACTATGCCGCTGCCTCAGGCGACTGGCAGTCCCTTCCCTTGCTCCTTCAAGCCGGTGCTGATCTTGAGAAACCCGCCGCCCGTGGCTTTATGCCCCTGCACTCTGCGGCGTACGCAGGACGTCAGCGCACAACAAGACTCTTACTTGAAGCAGGTTTGGATTTTGAGGTTTTTGTTTTGATTATAGTTCGGATGTTTTCGTTTTCTTTTTGTTTTGATTATAGTTGCAGTAATTTGTTGTTTTCTTTTTGTTTTTTTTTATTATAGTTGCAGTAATGTTGTTGTTTTCTTTTTGTTTTGATTATAGTCGCAGTAATGTTGTTGTTTTCTTTTTTTGTAAAACAGGAGCAAATGTAAACAGTCTCGACCGTGAAATGTGTACCCCACTTCATCGAGCTATGCGCAAAGGGCGCGTCTCAGTGGTCAAACTTCTACTAAAGGTATAATTATATTATTATAATTATTAGCTAACAAAAAAAGCAACAACGATGTCTGTTGTTTAATTTAGAGCGGAGCTGATACTCTTGTGGCGGATATGCGGGGAGAAACAGCACTTGCGCGTGGACTGCGCTCTTCAAAACACGCCAAAGGTCATTCTGTAGCGCTCATTGGTAAACTATATAAAATAACATCTGACTTTGATTGATTGATTGGTTTGTATTTTGTTCCCAGAGAGATATTACCGAGAGCAAATTTTGAAACAGACATTGGAAGAACGACATCGAACGCAAAAGAAGATCGAAGAGAGTACCGAGGAAAAGAAGTCGGAAGAAAAAGACGACGAAAAAGGAAACAGGACCGATTTGCAAACGGAACGGGAGCAGAGAAAACGCAGTATAATGGAGAAGATTGTCGGAAGATTTGCTGAGAGCAGCGAGCCATTGCCAGTGAGTCCCTGTGCGTGGTGTGCTCGGTAAAAAAAAATCGCTTCTTTAATGCCATAAACGGAAAGTTTTTTTTTTTAGGCCGTGTTTGAAATTGAGGAAATGTCCACATTGCGGGAAGAGGAAGAGTGATGCTGCTGCTGATGAAGGTGCTGATGAGGGGGCGGGGTATGTGAAGTACTGTTCGCGAGAGTGTCAGTTGGTTCATTGGGAGTTGGAACATCAATTTAAGTGTGGAAGGCCAAAGAGGAAGAAGACGATGGAAAGGGAGGAGAAGGAGGTGAAAGAGACATTGTCGGATGCGATGGAGGCGAGCGGAGGGCCGCTGCTGCGTCAATCACCGTCTACGCTGGTTGTGGACGACTCTCTGTTGGCGCCATCGACTGCTGCGGAGAGTGCACTCAACACGCCAAACTCATCGACGCTCTCAACGACTTTCCCTTCGCTGCCCAAACCGCCGACACGCGAAGAAGCACTGCTTATTCAGCAACATCACAAGAAGAGCAGGCTGAAACAACACAGCCACACGCACAGTCTATTACCTTCACTCAATGCTAAAGTATAATAATAATAAACACACAACCTGTACACTAACTCACACCTCGCGTGCGAGTGCTTTCCTCTTCTCTCCCCGTGCCTCTCTCAGTCAAGTCAATCCATGACAAAAACACGCGAGGCAACATCGTATATGGCCCAATCGAGTCCATTGAGTAGGTTTTCGCCCGTGACTGCCGACGACGACATGATTTTCCAGTGGTGCGTTCGAATTGCGTCTAGTTCGAGTGCGTCCGCAATCTCGTCGAGTCCCAACGCACCCGAAAGGTCTTGCTTGTTGGCGAAAACAAGCAAAGTTGCTCCCGCTAGTCTCTACAGCAAAAACACCACACAAGTGCAAGTGCACCCAACAACGGATGAGTGTTACACACACTCCCACACACACACACACCACAAAGACACACACACATACACACACCACCACCACAAAGGCACACACAGACACACACCACCACAAAGACACTCACACAAACACACCACCACAAAGACACACACACACACACACACACTTACCTCTTCAACCAGCAACTGAAACAACTCCGCCTTGCAATCGGCCAGACGTCGCCGGTCGGTCGAGTCCACAACCCAGACAATGGCATCCGTTTGCTCGTAGTAGTTCTTCCAGTACGAGCGCAGACTCTTCTGTCCTCCTGTCAAGCCCAAAATGTGTTGTGTGTGGCGCTCTCTTTCTGCCTCTCAAAACCCTCTTACCAATATCCCACACGTTGACCGTGAATCCATTGTGCTCCAACGTACGTATGTTGAAGCCGAGCGTGGGGCTGATGGTGTCCGTTGGCTCACCGTTGATCTTCTTCAAAATGGTTGTCTTGCCGGCATTGTCCAAGCCCAGCATCAGCAGACGCATCTCCTTCTCCTTCTGTCGAACCTTCTTCAATATAGATAGTAACCCCATACTGAAGTTTTGAAGACAAAAAAAAAAAGTGATCATGAATGACCTGAGAGTGAACTGTGAAGTGGGAACTTGGACTTATTAGTTAGATCGTACGTCTTTTCTTCAAAGTTCGATTTTTTGATTTTCGATAATTATTTTTCTCAAAAGATGTCGTCCGACGACGAGAGTCGTCCCGAAACGCCACGGGCTCGACAGAAAACGCGAAGCCGTAGCGTGGGAAGTGCATCGGCTCCGCCAACGGGAGATGCCGAAGCAGAGGTGAACAGATCAAAAAATATCTTAATTTGCTGTCGCAAGAGTCGCTCCTACGGCCCCCCCGGCCGCTCCGGTGTCTCTTGTTGGCATTGGAGCACCAATTGCGGGCCCTTGTGCGGTCCGCAGCTTGCGCTGGAGTGGCGTGTGGACGTTTCCAGACACCGCACCGCCAAAACCCCCTCTGCCGAACCCCTCTGGCCCTTCGCACCCATGCACTCCCTCGTGAAAGTTGTCCACTTGACCTTTTCGACTCTCTGCGCTGTCGTTGTCAACTGGACACGCTCAATAAGGATTTTTCGTTGTTCGTCGTTTGCCAATTACTGTTTTGTGCTCACTACTATTTTTATCGTCTCTCACTTCTTAGGCGATTCGCGGTCAGCTACGACAGCTCCACCGCCAGCTTGAGATGCCGCCACTGCCGACGGAGTTGCCACGGTCGCTCCTGCGACGGCTGCACAAGACGGAGGTGGTGTGGTACTTGCTTGCCGTCGATCAGCATCCCGAGTGGTTCTCCGAGGCCATTCCTCATCGTCCCGTCCACGGCTCAATCTACCTTATTGATCGACGCGTCACGCACTTTCGCAAGGACGGACACGACTGGACTAAACGCCTCAATGGCACAACGGTGCGCGAAGACCACCTGAAACTCATGATTGGTGGTTTGGGATGTCTGTACGCCTGCTACGCCCACGGCAGTGTTCTTCCCTCCTTCTTTCGACGTGCCTACTGGCTTATTTGCAACCGTTCCGTTGTTCTCTTGCATTATCTCGATGAGCGACTTGCCATCGATTTTGGTGCGCCCTCCAATAGCACCGTGGGCGCCATTCACGTTGCCAAACGTGCCAACGTCCTTGCAGCCGCCGCAGCCGCCGCCACACCAACCCCAACACTTAGCGACACAAACACAGCAGCAGCAGCAGCAGCATCTTTAGCACCCGCATCAGCGACTGTCACTGAGCACTCTTTTGCTGTGCACACAGCGCCAGACCTGAGCACGCTCGTCAGCGGCGCCGGAGGCGGAGGAGCAGGAGGAGGAGCAGCAGCAGCAGCAGCAGGTATGGCATTGGGCATGCCTCGCTCGTTGCTCTCCTCCTCTCCCATCACCATTGCGTCGACGACCACTTCGTCGACCACTCCAACGTCGTCCACCGCCCCCAACACGGGCAACACGACCACACCCATCAGTCGCAGTGCCACCGACCTTCCTTCTTGCTCACCCCTCTCGGGCGGTCGCTCCCCGTCTCGTCGCACCCCTCACGCCCGTTCCATCCACTCACCGGGCGCCGCTTCAGCTTGCGCCGCGTCCACCGGCGGCTTTCGTCGTCGCACCACCTCCTTCGACTTTGGCGTTCGCTCCAGTGGTAACATCATGAAACGTCGCAAGGCCCCCAACAGCCTCAGCAGCAGCAGCGCCGCCGCCGCATCGTCCTCCGGTCTCCGTGTTCACCAGTCCCACGGCGTCTCCGACATTGATCTCGACTCGCTTCTCATGAACCTCGACGCCCCTCCTCTCGTTCTCCCGTCTCTCAGTGCCTCGCAGACCCTCGCTTCTGAGTCTACTCCCTCACACGAGTATCGTCTTCAGACCAATCCTTCCACTCCCATTGACTCGGCAGCACTACCCAGCAACAACAACAGCAACCACAACAACAACAACAACAACAGCAACAACAATCACAGCACCAACAATGGCACTGACCAATCTGAGTACTACGACATGTTCTGGTCACTCCCGTCCTCTCCACAGCCGTATCCCAACCCCTTTGACCAACCCGCTCCCACCCACCTTAATGACGATGACACTGATCTCCACGGCGACTTCCCTTTCGCTCCCATATCCCAAACTAGTCTCCATCCTCCCCTCTCATCATCCTCGCACGACTCCACCACCGCCACCACCACTGACCCCACCACTCCCATGTACGCTGACTACCAGCATCTCATTGACTGGGCGCCCCTCGGCCCACTCTCGCATTCACAACAAGAACGACAACAACAACACACTCAATCTCAATCACAGCCAGTGCCTCCTGCGCTCTCCTCGCCATTCGACCGCGATCTTTTCCAAATTCCTCCCTCGAAAGCCTCTCGAAAACGCCATGCATCCCACAAGTACCCCCGCAAATCAGCCTCCTCTGCATCCGTTTCATCCTTCCAGCAACATCCACCGCATTCTCACCAACAACAACAGCAGCAGCAACAGCCGCACAAGCACTCACAGCAGTACCGTCAACGACGCCACAGTCTCAACGAAGAGGGGACGTTTATCCACGCAGACGATGCAGACTACGATAATGACGACGATGACGATGACGACGAAGAGTGGCAGCCGCGCGAGCGCCATCGGTCGCACCAGTCGTCATCGTTGCGGGCACAGCAGAGACAAAACATGTGGAAGGGGGAACAGGAGCGACTGAAGCAACAGAAGAAGGAACAAGAGGAACGAATGCAGCGCGAATTGTTGTTGCAAAAGGAACAGCAGCAGCTTGTGGCGCACGCAGAGGGCCCACCGCGCAAGCGTGAACGACTCAAGCGACGTCGTTCGTTTGACGAGGTGACAGTGATGCGTGCTGACGGAGTAGGCAGTGGAGGGACGGGCGGTGGTGGAGGCAGTGGAACGCATCGTGATGACTGGGCTGTCGCCGAGCGTGCTCTCTCATCTCTCTCGACGGACGCAACGACGCGCATTTGTCGGACACTTGGTCATCGTGCGAGCATTGGAAATCTCGCCACCAGCGTCTCTACCACTGCTTCCACTGCAACCACTACTGCCGCTACCACCACTGCGCCTTCCACTCCTACAGCCATGAAGTTCCAGTCGACAGTTGGCACGACCAAGAGTGTCGCATCCACTCCTGCCAAGGCATCAGACGAACAACAACAACAACAGCAACAACAACAACAACAACAACAGCAACAGCAACAACAACAACAACAACAACAACAACAACAACAACAACAACAACAACAACAACAACAACAACAACAACAACAACAACAACAACAACAACAACAACAACAGCAGCAGCAGCAGCAGCAGCAGCAAGATATGACTTTCACTGGTGACGATGGGCACGACGAGTTTGTACGCGAGCGCACTACCCAACAGCGATTACCCCGGTACGTCTTTGATCGAGACCCCTTGGGCACCAGCCCGACGAAGCATGCACCTGAGTTGGAGCCTGCTGTTCTTGCCACTCCCGGTGTGCTCACGACAGTTGCGGACTTTTCACCGGACTGGTCTTATGTTGATGGCGGCACCAAAGTACTCGTGGTAGGCAACTGGTCGGCGCGCTCTGGTTTGCGTTACTGGTGCACCTTTGGTGATCAGAGTGTCCTCGCCGAGCTGGTTCAGCCGGGTGTTCTGCGCTGCGAGTGTCCTGCGCGCGACCCCGGATGGGTCCCTCTCTTTGTGACGGCGAACGGTCTGCCTCTGTCCAATCCCGTTGTGTTTGAGTATCGCAGTCGTGCCTTCTCTCAGCGCGAAGAGTGGCTTACGCTGCGCAAGGACTCATTCCGCGTTGCAATCCTGGAGCGCCTCCGGGCACTTGAGAGCAACATTGGTCTTAGCTGGCAGTTGCGTCCCAACGACGAGGTCTTTGACGAGCTCATTGGCGGTGACCAAACAACGTTTGAGGAACACGTTGTGGTTCGTCTTCAGCGGATGTTACAGTGCTCTCACATTTTCGCAGAGTAATTATTAATATTATTTATAATTATTATAGTTTTATTATATTATTAATTTGTTTTATTATTATTATTATTATTATTATTATTATTATTATTATTATTATTATTATTATTATTATTATTATTATTATTATTATTATTATTATTATTATTATAGTTTTATTATATTATTTTGTTTTATTATTATTATTATTATTATTATTATTATTATTATTATTATTATTATTATTATACTTTTGTTGTGTGTTGCGATGTTTTTTCACTCACATTCCTCTTTTTGATAGTTCTGTGAATATGTATGAGGATGATGACGACGATGTGATCTTTGATGAGCGTGAAATGACACTGTTACACTATTTGGCTGCGCTTGGAATGAACGAAGCGACTAGTAAGTGCTGTAATGTGCCTGAAGAGGCGCATCGTTTGTTGCGACGTGCGTGCACTGTGACAGCTGTGGACACGCGGATGTGCACGCCGCTCATGTGGGCGTGTGCGCGTGGCCATGGGGACACGGTGGCGACGCTGGTGGCTCGTGATCCATCCACTGTGCGCATTCCTGATGTGTGGGGTCGTCTGCCCACTGATGTGGCGCGCTCTCATGGTCATCTCGAGGTAGCACAGGCCCTGGGGGACATGATGCGTGCCGAGTGCGATAGCGATGCGGCCACCGTGCAAAACCAGCAGCAACATAACAGCATAGGCTTGCCGCGGTACTCTGCTGATGACCTGGCACGCATTAGTGGCTCTCCGCATGCTCGCTCGCACGACGATCTCTCGTCACTTCATGCCGGTGTCTTGGCGCCGCTGTCACTGCCTTGCCTTGTGGGCGTTTCACCTTCGCCCAAGACGGCCACCAACTCGCCCATGACAAAAGCAATGAGCGACGATGCCAATGGGGTCGACGACGACAACGACAATACCATGGCCGATCCGTTAAAGCTGCAGACGACCCCCGTTGCTTCAAGTGGGAATGGAGGCGGTGCGACTGCGCCTACTGCAAGTGTCACGGCGGGTACCTCGGGGGGTGAAGGCAGTTGTGGAAGTGTGGGCGGAGAGAGTGAAGGCAACGGGACAGCTATGGGCGACGGGGTCTTCGAGTCGATGTCGATGCGCTCTGAGGGTTTTGACGCCGCGTCATCCTCTCTGATGCTTGGCAGTGGTGGGAGCAATGCTGCCGATGACATGAAAGTGAGTGATTTGGCAGACAGTGCGCTTGCCGAGCAAGTGTGGGCGGCCGTGAGTGCGGGCTCGGGCCATGCACTGCTCGAGAAGAATTTCAGTGAGCTCACCATCCAAGACCGAGACTGTCTCGATCTATGGTTGGCCGCGCGCAAGATTCAAACGGCCTTTCGCGACTACCAAGACAAGCGCCAACGGGCGCTCATGAGCGACGCAGCCGGCACTATTCAATCGGCATACCGTCGCTTCCGCCAACGACGAGCTCTTGAGAAGCTAAACAACAGCACCACCAGTGGCAGCACTGCAACCACTACTACCACCACCACCACCACCACCGCCACCACCACAGCTTCTAACGCTGACCAGCGTGCTGCGGCCGTCACCATTCAGCGACTGTACCGTCAACATCGACAGCATCAAGAGGCGCACGAAGGCTCATTTTAGTATGTATTGTGAATTATAGTAAGTTATATCGATAAAAATATATTAGTATAAATATTATCATTATTATCAAAGGTTGGTTGATTGTAATCAGGAAGGGAAGAAAGGAAAAAAAGTGTGTCACGCAGTTGAAAGGAAAAGAAAAGTGTGTGGAAACGGGAAAAGAGTTACTTTTGTTGGAGTTTCTGGGCCTCTGCGACCTGTTCCTTTGCAGCGCGAATAAGAGGTCTGAGGGAGGACAGCGGAGCGCTCTTCTTGAGGAAAGGGTGTTGAAGCAGCTCCGTGGGTGACCATCGTGCGTCAACGTCCATTTCAAGAGTGCACGCAAGGAAGTCCTAATGAGGAAGAGTGAGCCATTGAGTGAGTCAATGAGGTGGGTGTTTAATTTTAAGCGAGTGTTTTTTTGGTGCATTACTTTGAACGTGTCTGAGAGAGCATCAGGATTTTGAAGTTCTGGAGTTCCATTGGTTGCGATTAAATACAGAGCCTAGAAAAAAAAATACGGAAGTGTTAGAAATGATGATAATTCTTGTTTTGATTTTGTTTTGATTTACGCGAAGGGGATTCTCATTGAGGTAAGGCGGTTCACCCTCAACCATTTCAATGCACATAATGCCCAGAGACCACACGTCAACCTAAATGCAAACCAAAAAGAATTAGTGAGTGTGTGAGTGTTTCCTGCTGGTGTCTGGTCGTACCTTTGGGCCGTATGCTTTGCGGGTGACCACTTCGGGTGCCATCCAATAGGGGGTTCCAACCATTGTTGTGCGGTTTGTTCGCTCTGGTGTCACTTGCGCACAGAATCCAAAGTCGGCTAAAAAAAAAAAAAAAGAGACAATAATTATGGTGAGTTCGTTCCATCTCTCGGGTTAGTCTGTACTGAGTTTGACTTCTCCTCGTTCGCCCAAAAGAACATTGTCTGACTTGATATCGCGATGAATCACTGCGCGAGAATGAAGGAACTGCAGTGCCTCAAGACACTAAAAATGCATCGACTGTATAAGCACACATATGTGTCTGACACACACACCACAAGAGTGAGTGAATTGTTCTGTACCTCACGACAGACTGCACTGATCTGAGCCTCACTCATAATGTTGTACGTGACCACATCGGTCAGCGATCCGCCCGGCAAATAGTCCATGACAACCCACAGCTCGGTCGCGGTCAGATGGGAATTGCGGTAGTTGACGATGTTGGGATGGTTGTTTTCACGCATCACGATGATTTCGTTGATGATGAGGTCCTTCTTGGGCTGTGTTGCAATGTTCATCTGACAGAAGAAGAATGAGTGAGTGAGTGAGCGAGTGAGCACAATCACACATAGAGTGTCAGTCAAACGTCGCACACGCGCACCGAGTGTCCCTTACAATGTCACACAGCTATAATTATCACTTTACCTGCTTGATGGCCACCACACTGCCGGTCGCAATCTCAATGGCAGTGTACACTGTCCCTGATGCTCCTTGTCCAATCTTCACCATGTCTGCGTACAGTCCCGTTGGGTCTTCCTGAGACACAACTGCTCGCAATCGCTCCATTACTTCTTCATCTACAGAAGAAAAAAAAGATTGAAGTTCGATTTGAGTGTCGTCTAAGGCTGCGTCTCGAGTCGTTTTTATACCAGTGAGCTTTGGCTTTTTGACTTCTCTGCGCTGACCCTCGGCGGGAGTGCTAGCACCAGTGGTGGTGGTCTTGGACGATGCAGGTGCAGGAGCAACCGTAGTGGCGCTCTTGGAAGCAGCGACAGCCGCCTGCAGCGCCGTGGGCGCCGGCGAGACAAACTTGTCGTTGCGCGACTCATCAATCAGGTGCTGTGGCTGTGGCAGGTTGTCTGCGTCCACGTCTCGTGTTGCCACCGAGAGCGTGTGTGCCGGTCGTGAAGGCACTGCCGGCGGTGGTGCCTTTTTCTTTAGAAACGATCCAGAGTCAGCCGCTTCGTCTAGACACTGCACAACATTGTTACCTTGTTTGACGTGGTTGTCGTGGTTGTCGTGGTCGTGTCGGGTGCCTTGGTGTCGGGCGTTTTGGGCGCTGCGCGTGTTGGCGTGAGCTTATCGTTGCTCGAAGTTTTGGCGGCGACTAAGGATGGCGAATTTAATCTTCAGTCACGATTACTATTATTATTGAGGGGTGAAAGAAATTTCTCACCTTCCTGTGAGAATCGCATAAACTTAGAGGAGTCCTTGGTGGAGGTCTCTTTGCCGTCATTCTCGCCAGTGTAGAAGTCAAGAACGTCGAGGACCGCCTGGGGATTCTGCGCCTGCTCGTTGTCGGTGATCCCGCTTGCCTGAAGCAGGTTCTTCCACGAATCAGGCAGTCCCGTGAAATTGCCCGTGTCTTGGTCCCAGCCAACATGAACCTGCAGGTGCAGCAGGTTGAGAGAGGAATATGGAGAAGAGATAGAGAGAGATAGAGGAGAGGAAATGAAACAAAGTGACAGAGAGAGAGAGAGGAGAGGAAATGAAACAAAGTGACAGAGAGAGAGAGAGAGAGAGAGAGAGAGAGGGAGAGAGAGAGAGAGAGAGAGAGAGAGAGAGAGAGAGAGAGAGAGAGAGAGAGAGAGAGAGAGAGAGAGAGAGAGAGAGAGAGAGAGAGAGAGAGAGAGAGA
>CALSCP010002756.1:0-11980 GCA_943704425.1 Ministeria vibrans ATCC 50519
AAAAAGAGAGAGAGAGAGAGAGAGAGAGAGAGAGAGAGAGAGAGAGAGAGAGAGAGAGAGAATCAAACACCATATCCTCCCTCCCCTTCAGCACAGCTTGCAATGTAGACAGAAAAACTCGATTATTTTCAATTGTTTTCGTTGTGATTTACTCAAAGGTTTCAACAACAGATGTAAGAAACTGTCCATAGCCAATAGACTCTTGCTCAACTACGAGATAGAGAGAGAGGGAGAGAGAGAAAAGAGGGAAAGAAACACAATGGTAGAGGAAGAGAGAGTTGGAGAGAGAGAGAAAAAACAGACGGAGGAAAGGAGAGAAAATTGACAAAGTGATAGAGGGAGAACAAAACAAGCGATAGAGACAACAAAGAAGAACAGTTAGCAGAGAAGAAAAGAATGATTGAAAACCGTACGGACAACTTCAATGACGCTCTTTGCAAACTTATCGTTGATTCCGGCGGACGAGAGTGCGTCGATGAGATGCTGGGCCATGGTCTCGTCGAGAGTCGTGGTGTCTTCGCACGCGTAGACGATCTTATCGTCCACAAGGTGTGCCAGCGAGTTGCCAGTAAAGTCAACACCCTCCGTCTGGTAGAAGGTCAGGCTCATAAGAGTGCGCTTGTTGGGTGTGTTAGTGTTGGTGATCTCGAGCTCAACAGGAATGGCGAAGCCAGTCATGAGTTCATCCTCCTTGTCGCCCTCTTCCATGTCTTCTTCGCCCATCCCCAACTCGGACGCAAGATCACGCAGCTCGGGAGGGTTTACGGAGACTTTAAATTGAGTTGCGCCAATGAGACGTGTCAGGGTGATCTTTGAGGGAGACGCCTCGACACTGAAGTTTGTGTGCTCCTCCAAGTCAGCAACGGCCAGAGCCTCGCCCGCCTGCGCAATGGTGTCGCTCTCTTGGCGCAGCTCTTGTGCGGCCGCTTCCACCAGGTTCTTGGAGGCTATCAAAACGACCGGCACATTCAGAGACGTCTCGACACTTTTTCGGCGCTTCTCTTCTTTTACCCAGTTTATAGTTGGACAGTCCGCGATCTGTAGAGTATGCCTTGGACTGAATGTAAGATGGGGCGGCAAGGCATCGGCGAGCTATGCCGAGGGAGGAGAGAGGCAGAGAGAGAAAAGGAAAAAAAAAGACGATGAAGTCATTTTGTCTCACACGTGAGATTGGACGTCAACTTCTCGTTTCACTTACAGACGCTCGAAAGAACTGTAGAAGCACGAATGGAGGCTTGGGCCGAAAGGGCGGCGCCAAAGACGCGAGATGAAGCACGAGAGAGCATAGAAGGTGAACAACAAAAATGTAAGAATAAGACTAAAGACGATAAACAATTATTCTTATTAAATCAAATCAATCAATGATGAATAATACACGAATAATATAAGACTTCGCTTCTGACTTCAGTACAGTAAGTAGACAGACGATAGTGACTAATGAATATACAGTGATTCCAGTGAACAACACTACATCAGGCACAGAACAGTGCAATTAAAACGTCAATAATTATTATATTATCAATTTTTTTCCCAATATTCAGCTGCAGCAGATTGTTCGACAGCACTGCGGCGTGCAAAACAAGTACCACCGCCTTGTGAAGGGCACGGTGGCCGTGGTGGCTGTTCTGGTGTCGGTGTGGTTGCTGGTGCTGTGGCAGGGCGCCTTTGCCGGCCAGGAGCGGTGGAACACGACAAACGTTACAGAGCTGCCGCGCGAAATGCAGCTGCGCATCAAGCACTGGTACATCCACGTGTGCAACGTGGTTGACTATGGAGCAAAGGGGGACGGGCTCTACGACTCGACCAAGGCCATACAGTTTGCCATTGGCGTGTGTGCGCATCGAGCGACGGCGAAGCGACGCGCTGCGGTGTATGTCCCTGCGGGCGTCGCTGCCTTCCGCGACAACGACAACGGCAGCGGCAACGACGACGCTGAAGGAGATGTCATTGTGGTGCGATCGTTGCAGGGTCGCACGCATAGTGTCGATGAGAGTGTGTTTGAGAATGACGACAGTGACAGTTCCAACGGCGAATCTGCGCGACGGGCAGATGGACATGAAAACGTCAGCTTGGGTGTGTTTCGAAGTGGCCCGCTGTGGCTCGCATCCAATGTGGACTTTATCATTGACGGAAAGCTTGTGGCCATTGCTGACCTTTCAATGTATCCGAGAAACCTTCGCCGAACTCGGGGAACAAACAAGGTATCATTATTATTATAATAATTATTATTAATAATAATAATTATTATTATTATTATTCATTATTATCATTAATAATTTTTATTATTATTATTATTATTATTATATTTTCATCATATTTTTGTTTATGTTTGTTCTTCAAATTCGTCTATGTCTCATTGTATCATACACGCTGTGTAGCTTGGGTATGTCGGCCTGTTAAATGGTGGTCTATGCGACACTACGGCATTTGGAGATTCGCTTGAGTGCAAGAGTTGGACTCGCGTAGAAAATGTGGCTGTGTACGGGGAAGGGAGCATTGAGGCAGAGAGTGGGTTTCGTGTGTGGCGCACACCACCCACCGAGGACGCACCCGCACTGATTGCGCCTCAGATGGTACAAAATTTTATCATTCGCTCGCTGACGATTCGGCGCGCGCCTGCCTGGGCAATTCACGTGGCGCTCAGCAAACTGGTGTTTATTGAAGATGTCACCATTGAACTTGGTGGTTTGGGTGTACTTATTGACAGCACATACCATGTTAATGTGGTCCGCATGACAAGTTTGGATGCTAAAAACTGCATTGTGATTGAGGTATGAGAAAAAGGGAGGGAAAGTAGTCGTGAAAAATTAAAAATAATTCAAAATTAATTATATTTTTTTGCAGAGCGGGATTTGGAGCTCTGAAGCCCGACCGCCCATTCACGTACCGACGGGACTGGTGAAAGTTGCCGACTTGCGTTGCCGTGCGACGCAGCTGTGTGTTTCTATTGGACCGGGAATTAGCGGAAATGTGCACAATGTGACGGTAATCAATTCGGAATTGGTGGGATGTCGGACGGGGGTGACGGTGCACTCGCGCGAGCAGAGTGGAGGCAAAGTGTACCACATCAAAATCGACCGGGTGCGCATGAGCCAAGTGCAGCGCATCTTTGACGTAAACACACACGTTGAGTTCTCGTGGCAAAAGTGGAAAGGAAGCGGCGCAGCGTCGACGTTTACGCACATCACACTGCAGCACATTCTGGCAGTAGACGCACACGACGCCGGACGAGTCCTCTGCACCTCCCAGGCAGTGTGCAGCACCCTGACTCTTGCAGACATTGTTGCATCGTCGTCGCCCAATACCAAACCCCATCCATTGACACCCATTCAGTGTGAACACGCAATAGTGTTTATCCACGACCTGAAGATTCCCTATACGAATCCAGTTTATCTCCGTCAGCTTCGATGTTTATAGCACACTGTAGTACTAGTATAAAATCAACTCTCCCACTTTAATTTACGCAACCGTTGACAAAAGTAGAGGAAAAGCGAAAAACGCTATTAATTTTATTTGTCTTTCTGAGCCACTGTCTGTTGCTTTCGCTGTTGCTTCTTTTCCGTTTTGAGTTTGCTCTCCAGCAGATCTCGTTCCTTCTTGCGCTCCTCCTTTTCGAGTTTGCGCTGGGCATTGATCTTCTCGCGCGCCTCCTGGCGGGCCTTGTTGCGCTGGTTGCGGGTCGAGGGAAGACGGGGGGTCTCGCCACGCGCGACGCTCTGGAGGTACTTGAGGCGTTCCTGCTGCTGCAAGAGGTCGCTGCTGACGTACTGAATGGGGTCGACGTGGCCGAAGCCCAGACCGCGCTTCATCCGCGAGAACTTGTCGACGGGGAGAATAATCTTGCCTGAGCGCGGGTTCGTGAAGAACTGAGAGAAAAAGAAGAGAAAGAGAAGAAGAGAAAGAAGAGGAAGGATAGAGTGAGTTCCTATTGGGGAAGAGAGAGGGAGAGAGAGAGAGAGAAAGAGAGAGAGAGAGAGAGAGAGAGAGAGAGAGAGAGAGAGAGAGAGAGAGAGAGAGAGAGAGAGAGGAGGGAGAAAGAAACAAAGTGATAGAGAGAGGAGGGGGGGGGGAGAAAGAAACAAAGTGATGGAGAGAGGAGGGAGGAAGAAAGAAACAAAGTGATAGAGAGAGAGGAGGGAGAAAGAAACAAAGTGATAGAGAGGAAGGAGAAAGAAACAAAGTGATGTAGAGAGAGAGAGTGTGTGTGTGCGTGTGTGCATGTGTGTATGCTTCGGTGAATGTATTTGTTACGGGAAGTTGGTGGAGGTCAGTAGGAACAGTGCTGTAGCGGGGGTTGTGGTCGTGCAGATAATACAGCTTGGAGCGGTGTCGACGTGCAAGACGCAATACTTTGATGTCTTGGATCAGAGGCGAGTACAATGGAAATTCGCGATCTTCGAAAAAGGCAGAGAGTGAGTCTGTGATGCACTCAAAGGATGAAAAATAATATTTCTGTGCTCTTACTGGTTCCGATTCCTTTGACAATATTTCGCATTTTCAAACGCGTTGCATGACCGTTGTTGCGAATACCAGTACAAATGCCAACATAGGTCACTCTGGATCTGCGGTTACTCAGATACTTCAACATAGAGACTCCTATCCAACAAAAAGAACAGTGCACAACCAACCAATGAGAATTCCAACTCAAACTCTCTGTCTCTGCACATCATCTCGCGTGTGATGGATGGAAAGGAACACTCTTACGAAGGATCGAGCCCGGAAAGATTTTGGGCAGAACAAACTTCTCATTGGCCATTTTCTGTCGTTCATACAGCTCCTGATGTGTGTGAGAGAGAGAGAGAGAGAGAGAGAGAGAGAGAGAGAGAGAGAGAGAGAGAGAGAGAGAGAGAGAGAGAGAGAGAGAAAGAAAGAGAGGAAGGAGAAAGAAACAAAGTGATATAGAGGGAGAGAGAGAAAGAGAGGAAGGAGAAAGAAACAAAGTGATAGAGAGAGAGACGAAGGAGACAGAAACAAAGTGATAGAGAGAGAGAGAGGAGGGAGAAGAAACAAGGTGATAGAGAGAGGAGGGAGAAAGAAACAAAGTGATAGATAGAGAGAGGAGAAAGAAACAAAGTGATAGAGAGAGTGAGCGGTAGTACATTAACTTGGGATTTGAAGTGTACTCTCAATCGCAGATAGCCCATCAGGTCTGTGCTTGCTTTCGCTGGGGTGCCTGGAAGATTGCTCATCTAGACCGACGAGAAGGATGGCGAAGCGGAAAGTCGATGGGTTGGCGTGTGAGACGGAGAGCGGTGAACGAGTTGAAGGAAAAAAATGATGAAAATGAAGTTACCGTTTTAAGAGGCAATGGGCAGACGTAGGGGACTCTGGCGTCCTTGATGGCCTTCTTTGCCTTGTTGCGTGCAGAGGATCCTGCGCGCCGGGACAGATAGGGCAAGAGAGAGAGAGTGTGTGAGAGAGAAGTGAAAACGATGCTGATTTTTTTTCTTCGACGCATTGACTTACGAGCTGCTTCACGCTTCTTTCTCCTTTCCAAGGTCATTCCTCGGGTGCACTGCATAATCGCAGGTACCATACGCTGGCTAGGTACTGCTATTCTAGCCGATCGAGCGGCCAGAAGTGACAACATTCAACGAAAGTAAAAAAAAGTAGTTTTCGTATTCATTAATAATTATTATTTCATTTTAATCATTATTTTAACGGTGTTAGTCGATCACACAAAACAAAGTAGTTGAGCAAAAGGAGCGGTGCAAGCGATGGATGGTGGAAGAAAACATCAGCTAAATGCTAATAGAAGTGAGAGAACAGTGTCGATGGTAGAGACGTGTGCGACCGACTGTGCGCTTGTTGTCTAGCTAGGTATGCCCACTCATACTTATATATGGGTATGTGTACAGGTCACTACATGTTTACAATAGGATGAGAAATTTCAACAAAGCTACTCGTCCATTCTTGTCGCGGTTGTTGTTGTTGTTGTTGTTGTGGAGGTTGGTGTTGTCTGACTCGTCTGCGGCGCACGTTCAGTCGCTGCCGTTGTTGCCGCCGCTCTCTTTTGAAGGTATTCTGAACTTGCATCAGGATATGTTTTGCTCAATGCATCGTGCAGTCGTCCGTGAAATGCCTGATTGGTGTGTGTGTGTGTGTGTGTGTGTGTGTGTGCGGGGTTCATATGACTGAGAGCGACGTAACAACAGACTTTGTTTCGTGTACCTCAAACGCATGGGCCTTTCCGTTCACTTGCAAATTAGCAGTGAGAGTGTCTTCAAAGACCTGCCGCGTGCGCAAGTCGGGGTTTTCCCCCTTGTCGATGAAGCTACAGAGCAACGGTCGTCTTAACCTCACTCACTTCACACACACTATTTGTCCGTCTCCTACTCAAGAATGTCGACGGGCACCATCACATCACGCAGACTGTCCTTCATGCCATCCAGTGCGCCCATGTGGGAGACGGTGTCGTTTCTACGCGAAGCACAGCGAGTGAGTTGAATTCCGGAGAGAGATCACCTTGATCCATCGTACAGCAGCTTGTTGAGTGCCTCCTGAGACTCAAAGTCGCTCACGACAATGCCCACTTGTCTAAGACTCTCAATGAGCTTCTCCAGCGTCCCAGCCGCCTCTTTTTCTTTCGAGTTGGACATTAGGAGAAAAAAAAAAAGTGGCATATATAATTAATATAAAAATTAAAAATTAAAGAAATATTCGAGTCCAATTGGGGAGTGAGCGGACTTGGGGGTCGGTCGGTGGATTTCAACTTTGCGATCGGACCGATATGTGGTCTCTGCCTCTCTGGCATCATTTGGATCGCCAATGTTGGGTCGGGAGACACAGATCGGGAGTTAAAAACTCAAAATTTTGATCAGGATTTCATTTAATTATTTTAATCAATTTATTCTATGCTGCTCGCGGTCGTTTCGCTCGCCGCGTCTATGGCCTGCTTGGGGATGGTGGTCACGGGCGAAGGAGGTGCTGGTGGGCGGTATTGCGTGCCGGGAGAGTCATGCTGGCCGAGTGCAGCGGATGTCGAAGCGCTGTACACGGCGCTTGATCCTTCTGCTTCGCGTTCGCTCGTCTACGCCGGCCCTGGCACACCGTGGCCCATGTCGGTGCCGTCGGACTCGCCGGGGAACCAGCCGCTCTACGGTGCCAACAAGGATATTCCAGCATTGACGGTTCAGGCGCCAGGCGTTCGTGAGTTTGCGTGCTTTGTCAACTCCTACGCGCCCGCATCGTGTCTCATGTCGACGCGCAACAATCCCCTCCAGGGCTGGACGCCGTCCTTTATCGCATGGCCGCTGACGACAGCCCAAGTGCAATCGTGCGTGCAATTTGCCGTTGCACACCGCTTGTGCATTGCCGTCGCCGGCACGGGCCACGACTTTCTCAATCGACACACTTGCGACCAGGGTATTCTCATCCGCACATCGCTGATGAAAAGCGTATCCTGGGCGACGGACAACTCGTCGATTACTGTGGGCACGGGCACTGTTTTTAGTGAAGCGGCCGCAGAGACTACCAAGCGCAGTCGGTACATTGCCTGCGGCTGGGCCGGCACCGTCGGCGTCGTCGGCTGGACCATTGGCGGTGGCCACGGGCCGTTCACAGCCCACGCAGGCCTGGGTGTTGACAATCTGCTCGGCGCTGAAGTTGTCACGGCCACTGGCGAGGTGGTGGTGGCCAACAATAAGACCAACACGGACCTGTACTGGGCTCTACGGGGCGGTGGCGGGTCGGCGTGGGGTGTGCTGACGAGCGTGACACTGCGGACGCACGTGACTCCTGCCAGCGGCTTCACGATGGCCGCGGCGCTGTGGGCCGGCGACCTGTGCGACATAGAGCGCGTACAGGCGCACCTTGATGCTTACTTTGCGTGGAGTCTGACGCTCGACACCCTCTGGAATGGTATACTCTGGGCCTCGAGCCAGTCGTCAACGAGCTCTCCATGCGGTGCCACGTGGTCGCTGCTGGTCACGTATGCGTTCCTGGGTGGCCGCAATGAAACGGCGTTTACCGAGCGATGGAACAACTTGACGAGCCAAGGATCTCCGCTGCCACTGCCCGATTCGATTCAGTCGTTTCGAACATTCTGGGACTTCGAAAATGCCATTTTGCTTCAGGTGGTGGTGCCCCTGCCCACACTGGCACCGTCGAACACGTCTGCAGGCAGTGATCCCTCGGTGCTGGTGTCACGGGAGCGGGTCGAAAGCGGCGAGGTGACGGCTGCCGTGTTGACGGGACTCCAAGCATGGCAACGGACGCCGCCCATCTGGCTGACTGCGCAGCTGTTCCACGACCTTACCGGGCAGCGGGGTTCGCTGCAACCCAGCGACGTGTCTATCTCACACGGCCTACGCACCGCAATGATCCACTATGTCATTGGGCTGTCGGAACCGTCGATCCTCGAAGAGACCTACTATCCGCTCGGCAACAACTCCTACATGAACGAGGCAGCCTACGAGATGACCAACTGGACCGATCGGCTGTGGGGCGACAACTACACGGAGCTGCTGAAGATCAAGCAGCGCTGGGATCCAAACAACACTTTCTGGTGTCGACACTGCGTCGGCTCCGAAGGCATCACGTTTGATTCTGTGAAAACCGTGCCACACACTCCCCCGAAGACGTTGAGCACTGGTGCCATTGCCGGCATTGCCGTCGGCAGCGTGCTGGCCGTCGTCGTGCTCACCACCGTCGTGTACCTCGCGTTGCGTCGTGACATAGCAACCCTAGGCGAACGCAAGCCTATTCTTGACCAACAAGCTCGGCACTAAAAAGCAATAGCAATAATATCTCGTTTCGACATGGCGTGAAATTCTTGATTTTGCATAGCGAATTAACGACCGCTCAACGAACACATAAGTAGGCCTTTCCTTTCACTGTACACCACAAATCACGTTTATTAATTTACTATTATTTATTATTTCGAATAAGACTTTATTCTGTCTTTTACTCTTTCTCGGGCAGAAAAAAAAACTTCATCATAAGCGACACGCGCAACATACGATTGAGATATGGCGACACGCGCAACATACGATTGAGATATGGCGACACAAGCGACTGAGGCGGCAAAGTGGACGATATGTGTGGCTGCTGACGAGAGCGAAAATGCGCTTCGTGCACTCAAGCTGGCATTTGCCCTGGCCCACTCGCTGCAGCCACACTCAGAGTTGGTCGTGATCCACGCATCAGGCTGCAAAAATTTATAAAAATAGACACGGAATTTTAGAGATCAACTAAAATTTCAGGATTCATTTTCTGCCGTCTTCATGCGCCGGGGCAGGTACCGCCGCGACCAGTGGCCACGAGAGTCTGCTCGTTGATCCAATCAGGGAAGGGAGCAACGAAGGAGCGGACAATCGACTCGGGCACATTCGTCTCGGTCGCGTGGTTCTGGAAGAAGACCTTCAAATTCTGTCCGTCGACGTACAGCGGCACGCCGTTTGCGCCGCCCGTCGTACACGTGAATTCGCAGGCGGAGCGTAGGCCGTCGTAGTACAGACGCGCGTCGTCCAGGGCACAGCCGCACTGCTCCGTCTGCGAGTTCCACGCGCAGATGCTGGACGGACCGCACAGCGACTGCCGCTGCAGCACGCCGTACTTGGTCTGATTCTGCGACGTGTCCACCTTGGTCGCCGGGTCCACCTTGCTCGCGGTCCAATCGATGAACCAGCCGTTGGTCGGCTGCGTCACAATGATGTCGCGCACGTCCGACGACGACGGCGTGTCCGTGAGCAGGAAGCGCAGCGTGAAGCGCGTCGTTTGCGCGTGAACAGCAGCGAAAAGTCGCCTGTCGACGTCGTGGCAAAGTACTCCGTGCCTTCCTGCACGAGGCCACCGTACTGGCTGGTCGAGTCGAAGGCCATGTACGGCAGTGCGGTTGTGTTGTGGTTCTCCTCGGCCGTCAGCGACGTCCTCGTCATCTGTGCGGTCTTGCTGAAGACGATTGAGGAAACCTTGTGCGGCGTAATGAGGCTCGTCTTGCCGCTCTCGCACTGCGGCGCCACGTTCGGCGCGTTGAAGAAAGTGTCGTTGTTGAGCACGTACACGTTCTCGTAGCCGGTCAGCGAACCGTCGTTGTCGAAGAGCGACAGGAGGCGGTCGCCGCTCGTGAACGATGAAAACGAGTCTGTGTTGGAGCAGAACAGCCGCTGGCTCTCCTCGTTCGACGCCGCCTTGAAAAACGAAATGTGCCGCAACTCGACAGTGTCGGCAAAATACGCATTGCGGAAAAAAAATGCGGGCGGATAGGCGAACGAGAGGCGAACCCGTTGGGCTGCTTCCATCCAATTGCCACATTGGGAATCTACATAAATAAAAAAGAAGAAGTGACATATTTAGATATATTCAAGAAAAAATCGAAAAATGCACGCGTAGAAGTACAAGACATTCAGATGCCCTCAGATATCTGAGGACATTTCAGATGAACTGATCAGATATCCGATGAAAAACCCCTTTCAGATGATCGGAATCCGATCCCCGAAATCTGATAAATCACTAAGTCTGTTTGAAGTTACGACTCAACTAAAAATTTGAAATGAGTCAATCTTTTAATCTTTTCTCATCTCAATCACCAAGACACGTGCGTGTATGGGGCGTCGAACAAAGGGCGAATATGTCGCCATTGAGACGGACGACGAGGCGGAGGATGCGCCTCCGAAACTTTCTCCTTCTGCGCCACTTCTCGGCGACGGCACGTCAGCTCCTGCAACAGGTACTGTCCCATTTGTCACTATTTGCCTGTGGGGCGACAGTGGGCAGCGATAAGTGCGACGAAACGACGCGATTTATCGTTTTAGCGTTTTTTGCGTTCAGTCGACCAACCGACTTTTTTATATAAAAAAGAAGCGAGAACTGAAAATATATCAAATTCCCCATTGCTCTGTAGTGGTCTCGCCTGGCGACGGGAGACCTCCCTCATTTCCTGACTTCTATCCCGGAGGAGCTAACAGCGGCTCGCACTCGTCGACGGGTCGCTGGTATGGCATTCAAGATCTCGACGACTTTTTCATTCGCGTAAGTGTCTCCCACTGGGCATTTTTTGGGTGTTTCTCTTCGCTACGCACCTCCCGCGCCGCCTCCCACCGTCGCTTTCCTTTCTATACGCTGCCACAGCGGTGTGTGGCCCCTGCATGTGACGCAGCTTGTCCCGTACACCGCAGCAACCGCATTTTGCACGTCAAATGTGAACTTGCGGCCTCTCCCTCTCCGCCCTGCCCACATTGCGTGCGTCTCGCACTTGAAATCATGTCTACACCACATATGTTTGCGACTGTATCTACGGTTGCGAGCCAATGGCGAACAGGCTCTCTTTTTGTGTGTTTCGTAGTTGATATGATTTAATATGTGTCGAAACCTCACTTCTCAATCATATGTACACAACATGTGTTTGTGACGATGCGAAATGGATTGATTTGCAATCCAATTGCGAGCATGTATACTTTTTGTGTGTCTCGTAGTTGACTTCTTTGTTTGTTTGTTTTTTTTTTATGTGTCTAGGTGTATCGCTACTACGAACGCAAAGGGTTTCGCGCCATCATCCTTGCTCGCGTGCTCAACCTTGTTACCTTTGGCTTTGTGGTCTTTTTCACCTTCTTCCTCGTGGGCTGTGTCAACTACCACACTCTCTGGTCACTGAGCAATTCGGGTGAGCCATTTTCCGTCTGGGACGCCGTCTCCTTTGCGCAAATCGACACGGTATTCATTATTATAATTATGTTCCATCCATCCAACCTGTAACGTGTGTACTCATGGAAGAAAAAAAACAATTTGATAGGTTCACCCTGTTTTGGCCACCGCAATGGCCATTTGTGCCATCTTTTGGCTGTACAAGGTCATCTTTCTTGTTGCCAAGATTCGCTCCCTGCACGAAATGCGAACGTTTTACCGTGAAGAGCTCCACATCTCAGACGTAAGAAACAGAGAGAGAGAGAGAGAGAGAGAGAGAGAGAGAGAGAGAGAGAGAGAGAGAGAGAGAGAGAGAGAGAGAGAGAGAGAGAGAGAGAGAGAGAGAGAGAGAGAGAGA
>CALSCP010002759.1:3930-36062 GCA_943704425.1 Ministeria vibrans ATCC 50519
AGAGAGAGAGAGAGAGAGAGAGAGAGAGAAGAAAGAAACAAAGTGATAGAGAGAGAGAGAGAGAGAAGAAAGAAACAAAGTGATAGAGAGAGAGAGAGAGGAGAAAGAAATAAAGTGATAGAGAGAGAGAGAGGAGAAAGAAATAAAGTGATAGAGAGAGAGAGAGGAGAAAGAAATAAAGTGATAGAGAGAGAGAGAGAGAGAGAGAGGAGAAAGAAACAAAGTGATAGAGGGAGAGAGAGAGAGGAGAAAGAAACAAAGTGATAGAGAGAGAGAGAGAGAGAAATAACGTGTGTGGCTGATGCTGATTGTACAGACTTACCGACGTGGCTGCAGCTCATTCTGGGCAGCGTCATGTTCAAGCGCACGTTCAGCTTGCCGCGTCCATCCGTGTCGTCCACGTACAGCTTGCTTTCGACGTTGACCACGAGAAAGGCCCTAAGCAACGGCAGCGGATGATCGATCAGGCGAAACAAACACGTCTCAGCACTCTCACTGGAATTCGGTGATCAGCAAGAAGAAGATGAACAGACCGCTGAGCACAGAGACTAGAGGGGGCAACGAGCGAGGCGTGGTCAGCACACGAAGGCGAGGAGGGCATAATTGCACTCGATACTCATTGCGCCAGTGTAGGTTGGCTTCGTGAAATCCTTTGGGATCTTCCTGTACACGTCAAAGGATCGAACGTCAAACATTGAAGCGACACAACTTGATTTTGAAGTGAAGAATGTGTGATGTTTGAGAAAAAAATTAGTCAGTTATTCAAATTATCCTCTGATGCAAACGGTGCTTGTGAGCAGCATATCGCAGGCGACGGGGAATGCAGTGACTGTCCACAGACTAGCGCAGACCCTTGGTCATGCAGCCTCCCGGCCCTGTCGCGTTGTCAGTTGCGCTGACAAGCAAGTCAATTTTTCGACCGCCGCTCTCTTGGTCGCTCTCAATGCGTGGCGCTGCCGCCGCATTGTATTAGAGTGCCCAGAGGCAGTGCCGATCGTTGTTATTCTCGGCGGCACCGACGTCAACGTGGCGTCTGCGGATCCGCTCCGCTCCGAAACTGTCCAGCGCGTCCTCAACAAAGCTTCGTACGTCTGAGTGTCCACAGGAGACGCCTCGCATTGCCACCAACTCCCCTTGCTTCCCCCCACTGACTGCAGACGCATTGTGTCCTTCACCGCCGAAATGCGGTCTCGCGTGGGGCAGCTCTGGCCCGCCTTGGTCGCCAAAGTGGTTGTCATTGAGCAGGCCGTGGACATTGCGCCCGATCTCGCTCTCGCCTGCGCCTACTCCTTCCGCTCCTCGCTTGGCTTTCGCTCCGACGATATCGGTATGCGTCTGTGTGTGTGTGTTTCTCTCTCTCTCTCTCTCTCTCTATCGCTTTGTTTATCACTTTGCCTATCACTTCGTTGCTCTCTCTATCACTTTGTGTCTCTCTCTACTCTTTCTCTTTTCTCTCTATCACTTTGTTTCTTTCTCCCTCCTTTCTCTCTCTCTTTCTTTCTTTCTTTCTTTCTTTCTTTCCTTCCTTCTTTCTACCACCTCACCGTTGTCTCTCCATCTAGTGCTCTTGTTAATAGCGGGACTGAGACCGGTCAAGGACATTCTGTTCCTTGTCGACGCCATTGCCATCTGGCACAAAACGAACCCGCGTGTGCATTTGGCCATCGTAGGACCAGAGGTGCATACGCCCAGAAACATCATAGAAACGTGACTGAACACGAAAATTTTGTCTTCTTCACACAGTTGGACGCAACGTACGCGTCGCATGTACGGCAAGAGATCGCACGCTATCCCACCTGTGTCCATATGATTGGCACACTACCACGCCCCCATGTTCTCGCAGCTATTCGCGAGGCGTCCTTTGTAGTCAATACGTCGCTCAGCGAAGGCATGTCCAATGCGCTCCTCGAGGCTTTCCTCGTGGGCGCGACACCCGTTCTCGCGCGCGACAACCCCGGAAACCAGTCTCTCTGTCAACCCATCGACTCCCTTCCACTTGCACTTCTCTTTTCCACACCCACCGAGTGCATCGAACAGGCTCAGTCGCTCCTTCTCAACCCACACCAGTCAAAAGAAATGGTCGCAAGAGCACTTCACTTGGCACAACAGAAACACTCGTGTGAGCGCGAACTCGATCGCTACACTCACTTACTCTCCCACATGTCAAAAGATCACCCCCATCCCCATGTAATTCAATCTGCAAATAAAAAATGTCCCGAGTACATGTGAACGAGTAAGGCTCAGGCGGACGGGCACTCCTTGAAGGCAGCAAAAGACGTAATGTACGTCGGCGAATTCTGACTTGTCAAGGTGAGCCGCAGCGCACTGACTCGGACGGGCGTCGCATTGAGCACAATTGCCAGCGAACCAATGCCCGTCAGAGGCGACGCCGTGTCGAACGCAAGCCAGTCAGACGACCCACTCGTTTGGTACGTCACAGTGAATGAGCGAACACTGCAAAAAAAAAAAAAAAAAAATTAACAGTGATAAATAATAATAAATTTATTATTATAATTATTATTATCATAAAATTAATTATGGGGGTGAGTGACGTGTGACGTAAAGAGACCTTTCGCCTAGTCGCAGATCTTCCTTCATCGCAACACGATCAATCTCCGTCGGCTGATCAAACCACAGCTCAACCACTGGTCCCGTTCCATTCGTCTCTCCCACTACCAAAAAAAACACAAACAATATTAATAACTCTATTTTTTGTTTGTCTCCCTCCTATCACTCTTTGTATCGCTCTCTTTCTTTCTGCCACTCCGAGTGTTTCGTACGAGGGAAATCGTAGCACGAACGAATCCAGTCACCAAATTCCTTATAGCGCGCTGCGTGCGATGGCTCAACCAATCCCTACGACGAAAAAGCGAGTGTCGGACAGTGCTTCTCAATAATTCGTGTTGCTACATCGCGATTGATTGCAAAGTCCATCTCCATTGTTCCGCCATTGCCCACCGTGTGGTGGTACACACTGATGAGCTCAGCCAGCGAGCGAATAGGAGTGCCGGGCACGTAAAACCAGTGGTCTCCCTCCTATACTCCACAACAAGTATTAGTCGCACACAGAGACGCACAGCTGTGGCAATACTTGGAGTGTCGTGTCACAGCCCTTGGGGCAGTAGTCGGGTGACGTGGGATCGCCAGGGCCCTCAGCACTGCCCTGTGCCCAAATGTGCGTCGGTGTGTTGCCCAGCTCAGTCCCAACCCAACAAACAGGATTGGCACTCGCGCCAAATCCTCCAAATGCCGCTGCAGAAGGCTGCAGTGTTGACAACATATCCCGCACACGATCGTGCAACTCGGGAATGACGCCACCGTCGAACCTAAGCACGAAAACAAAAACAAAATTTAAAAAGACAAGATCGCCCATAGACGCACAAACGTGCTCTCACAGTGAGCGTGAACAAAAACATTATAATTATAGTGGTAGAAAAAGAAGAAGAAGAAGAATCCAGCCCATCATATGTAATGAACATAAAAATGTAATACAAATAATTAGAAGAAAACGAAAAAGGAGATATTTCCATTCATTATCAATCACAAAACGAAAAGAGACAACACAAACAGTCAAACAGCTCAGAGCCACAGACAAATAATTAACATAATAATAATGCGTTCGTGAACCTACCAGATCTCCGTAAAGTTGCCGTAGTTGCCCCACAGCTCCTTCACCTGCGCCAGAATGATCTCCTCAAACTGCGCCTGGGTCATGTTCAACTGGCCCGGGAGCACGTTGCCGCCAAGAACGTGGCCGCTCAGGGCATTCATGTAGAAGGAGTCCTTGAAGGAGTAGTAGAAGCCATGGCCCAGATTGGCCTTGGCGCACTCTGCAGCGAACTCGCCGACCACGTCGCGCTGGATCCCGCCCGGGCCAAACGTGTGATAGCCAAAGGCCTCGCCGGACGGCAGCGTCGTCTTGGTGGGCCACAGCAGGAAGCCACAGCCGTGTTTTGCGGTCAAGACGGCTGACTTGGCGCCCAGCGCCTTGTACGACGCAATCCAGTTTGCCACATCCAGCTTGGCCGGCGCAAACGATGCGGGATGTTCGCTGCCGTTCGCTCCGTTCCAGTTTCCCGCATTGCAGGCAGGATCGCCTGAGTGTGAGGAAGGAAGAGAGACAAACCCCCAAAACAAAGTCAACAAAGAGAAAAAAAAGCGAACCGGCAAACACAGCTCAGACAAACACACGCTCTCGACCGGGGCAACGATGACAGGTGGAACGGGCGTTCTTGTTGTGTGCTACCGTCGTGGTAGAACGTCGCCATGTTGAAGTGTGTCAGTGCGACAATGCCGCCCGTCTGGTAGCGAGTCTGCGCCTTGTTTCCGTGCGGCACGACGGCTACAGTCGCTGCGGCGAGGGCGAGAATGCCAACAAGCAACTTCATTCAAATATAATATTATTAATTATGGAATAAGATAAAAATGTAATAATTATTATTATTATTATAAAAATATTGGAGTTATCTAATACTTCCGCTTTAGGCTAGCCCCGAGAAGATGGAGCTCCCATAGACCCACAAAATAAACAAATACGCTCTGGCAGCAAGTACATGAGAAATTCGAGGAATTCGAAGGCTCACACACATAATAATCATTAAGAAGAAACTTTTCCACTTTCACTATAAACCTTTAATTCTTTACACGCTCGTACACAATCTTCCACTCTGGATACGAACATTGGCGCTCGTACACAACAAACTCGCGAAAGCGTCCCAGCCAGGCACCCGGACGGTTCTTTTGCGTCTCTGCGACAAGACTATCACCACGATTGGTGTGCGTACACGCGTCGGTGGCACAGTCGTGCACGCAGGGAGCACGGCGGGCCGTCTTCCGGGGCTGCAATACTACAACAGGCTCGCCCAGCAGCACCCGACACAAAAACATGGTTGGCATCGTATCATCAGCGGGCACGTATTGGTCACTCTTGGAGGATCTGCACGAGAGAGCGAAGACAGTGACAGAGTTTCAACCAAATGCCAAAAGTTTGGCTCAACGTACGATTCTGCAAAGTACGCTCCGTAGCCAAAAAATCCATTCCTTCCCACGCGAGGATCAATGCCATCATTGATAATCATTTCAGACAAATGCGACTAAACAACGGATGGTTATATAGAGTGTGGGACTTGCACTTGACGAATCTACCTTTGTTCCGTGGAACAAAAAGACCTCATTGAGTTGATTAGCAAGTGATGAGCCACCAGGGAGCTGGAAGGAGTGGGTAAGAATGGGCGGAGAGACAGACGAAACGGCAGGTGCAGTTGCTGGTGTGGGGGAGCTGGCGGAAGACAGGCGGCGCAACGCGAGCGCATCCCGTTGGCCACTGTACGCCTTCCAGAGAGCCCCATTCTCAATGCGAATCACCTGCCGCACCCGATAGTGAGTAAAATCCACCCCGTGGCTGTCACGCCCCCGCCCGTGCTCCTCCGGCACCGAAGTGTGGTTCAGCAGCCCCTCAAACCGCTCCCTCATTTCATCTGTCACATCAATCTGTGTCACCCGTCCTGTCAGTGCTCCTTCACCGCCACTGCGCCAGTACGGCGGTCGCACCAGCCGCCGCTCTGCCTTCAGTGCCTTTTCATGCGCACGTGCCGTCGTTGATAGTTTTTCCGCTTCTCGTCGCTCTGCTTCCGCATCTAAACAAAAATTCAATCACACACACGCGTACACACAGGCACACCATATGCACCACAAAGACATACACACACAGAGACACACACACATACCACAAACACACACACACACACACACACACACACACATACCACACACACACACACACACACACACACACACACACACACACACACACACACACACACACACACACACACACACACCACAAAGACACACCGCAAAGACACACCACAAAGATACACCACAAAGACACACACACACGCATGCACTGTCTTCTCCCCCTGTCTCTCTCGAACCTTTTTGTAACTTCACTGCCTTGAGCTGTGCCTGGCGTAACAAATTTTCAGCTGCACTTTCCTTCATCACTGCCTCTATATCAATGCACAAGATGCCACACCCAAATTCGAAAAGTATTATGACATATAAAACTAATAAAATGGCATACCATTCAGCTTTTGTTGGATCTGCTCCTTATCCTTGTGGGACTGTTCAACCAGCATCTGCAGGCGAAGTCGCTCCTGCACCGTCGCCGTGCGCTGGCGCATCAGCCTCTCGCGCTCCTGCTCCGCCTCCTCTTGGGTGGTGCGTGTGTGAGCGGCGCGCACCCGCTCCTCCTCCCGCGCGCGCAGCAAATCGACTGTGAAGCACTGCGCGACGAGTGCGTCGGCGGCATTGCAGCGCTCGCTTGGCGTCACACTGATCATTTGCTCAAGAACACGACGCATCGTGTTATCGTCGTCGTCCGTGGTGGCACTGGGTAGCGAGACGGAGACGGGGCGCGCGCCCGGAGCGCTCCAGATGACCTCGGAGGGCGCATAAAGAGCAAAGGTAAGTGTGGCGCCCAGCGAAAAGATGTCCGTAGCAAAGGTGCAGGTGGGTGGACCACCTGCAGTACTGATGGCGATGGCGTGAGCATACGCAGGAGCCAGCTCAGGGGCCATGTAGCCGGGCGTGCCTGCTGCCGTCGCGGCGACTGTTGTCGTCGGTGCGAGTGTGCCGCCGGCGCACACCGAACGCGACACATCAAAGTCAATGAGAATCGGCTCTTGATGCTCGCCCATCAGGACATTGTCTGGCTTGATGTCCGCATGGATAATCTTCTGTGCGTGCAAATAGGCCACTGCCTCACAGAGCAGCTTGGAGAAGGCCAGACGCGCAACGCGATCCAGCGAGCCACTGCCCGACTGCTGCTCAAAGTGCTCGCGCATCGTCCCATTGGGGTAGTACGGCAGCAGCACATAGAAGGCCAGCGAGTCGTAAAAGGAGCCCAAGGGGCGGATGATGCCCGGATGGTTGAGCGTGCGCAGTGCGCGGCACTCACGCATGAATCCCCGATGACCCTCCTTTGAATTGTAGCTATAGCGCTTCAGAACCATCCGCTGGCCCTCCGCATCGTCCACTACCCTCATGTCGTGGCGTCCGCCGCTTTTCAAGTCGACTCCTTCGACCCGCGTGAAGTCGTTCACCTTGTGCGGCTCCAGCACAACGTCGCTGCCCAGGCGACGGTCCTCTCGCGCGTCCTTCACTTTGATTTTGAGAGCCGCCTTCAGTGCCTCCTCCTCCATGACTTCGGGGAAACCGTGGCTTGCCAACGACAGCAGACGCTGCGTCAACTTCATTTGCGTCTTTTTCGCTGCAGACACGTCCCGACGCAGCTGCCCAAGCTCGAGCGTGACGGTGTGCGAGTCGTCGTCCGAGTCGTCCGAGTCCACGTCGACAGCAATTTGTTGCTTCAACACCTTGCGTGCATCTTTCAACTTGACGGCAACGGCTGCCAAACGCTCCAAAGTCTCTCCTCTCTCTGAATACTCCTGCACGCGTACGCGAAGGTTCTGTAGCTTCTTGAGTGCCGCGCTAATGCGCGCCTTGGTCGACAGTGCCTCTTTTTGTGTGTCGCGTGCAATGCAGGCCATTGCAGAGATGGCCGCTTGCGTGACTTCCGTCGGCGCGCGGTCGCGGTAGGCTTGGACTTCGTGCGACGTGGTCTCTGCGTCGTAGAATTTCTGCAAATCTTGCAGGGCACTCACCATGGCAGAAGACAACTGCGCCGACCGGTCCGTGTCACGACGCTCCACCGACACCGCCCACTCCCGCCCGAGCGCAACCACATTCTCAAGACGGCCTTCGACGTCGCTCTCAAGGCGCTCTCGTCGCTCGCGGCCCTCTGCCTCCCACGCAGCCCACGCCTCTTGCGCAGTCTGAATGGCGCGGCGCACTGCGTCGACCGTGGCCGGCTCATCCCCGGCGCCTGCATCGGGAAGCACCTTCAGCAGGTCGTCCACGTAGATCGCCAGGGCAATGGACGCGTCGGTCAGCGTGTCGGCATGGCCCTCAATCTCGCTGAGCGACTCAACGGCCCCACTCAGTGACGCGTCGCGATTCTTTCGTTCGTTGTCACTGAGACAAGCTCTCTCCTGAAATCGACGCACGGCCACGCCAACAGCTCGCTCGTACTCGCCATAGATCTGGTCGGCCGCGTCGAGGCGCTGTGTCGTCGCAGCGAGCGTCTCAATTCCCTTTTGCAGCGACGCAAACTCAGAGGCAGCACAGACAACGCCCTTCCGCGCCCCATCGTCATTCCCGAAGTCGAAACAAAATCCCGCTGCAAAGTCTTCCAATGCCCTTTTCCAGTCCGTCATATGAAAAAAATATTCCGATAATCCGAATGAATAATGATTCGATTTTTGGTTTTGTAAGTGGAGAAAGTCTTCAAAGTGGCACTTTTCAACTACTATGACAATATCACAATAAATTGGTATGCCACAGTCCACTGAGTCCAGTGACTACTGACTAGTGAGTTCACACTCGGCACTCCACTGACTCCACCGAGCTGAGAGCATTTTCAGAGCAATGAGACTTGAGAGCATTGTAATCAAACACAATCAGTCGACCGAATAATTATTCAAACAATAAAATGTAAATATCAAAATATTTCCGTCTCCCTCATGTCTAAATCTGAATCAGACCCCGAAGGAGGCTGCTCTCGGGCAATTGCGCGCTACCACGGCCAAGTGGCGCGCATCTTTGGACGCTATGGAGGTTTGCGCTCGGTTATATCCAAAGTTTGCTCATTTTGACAAACCTGCTTCTAGAATGGTGCTGGGATCATGGCCGGCTGCTCACGTTTGTGGGTGTCGTCATTCTCGTTGTACTCTCTGCCGGCCTCAGTCAAGCAGAGAAGGAAACGGTAAGAAGCCCTTTTTTTTTTTTTTTTTTTTTTTTCGCAAGTGAACTTTTTAAACGCTCGCATCGTTTTACGTTGCGCAGGAGATCGGACAGCTATGGATCGAGACTGGCTCGCGTATGGTGGAGGAGCGCCAGTTCTACGACTCGAAATTCGGAGGGTACGCGGTCGTAGCAAAGTGTCATCGTCGCTCACCTCACACGCCTCCTCTGGGCCGCGTTGCAGCCTCACGCGCCAAGAGCTTGTTGCAATCACCGACAGGGATGGCGGCAGCATCGCAACCGTGAGCCATCTCGATGCGCTTATGGCGTCATTGGTACTTTTTTCTCCTGTCCTTTTTTTTTGCTTAAATCCCGATCCACTCACCTTTCGATGTGGACAACACGCGAGCCCAATCGGATATGATTTTATGCGTGGGGTGACTTGAATACGCCCGTGTATTGTTGTGGTCGTGCATCGGGGCGCTTTACAGTGCTTTGCAGTGCGTTGCGGTTACAAAAAAATCCGACGCTGACCATGACTGGTTTTTTTTTTTTTTTCGTTCTCGATCAGATCCCGATCGGCAAAGAAAACGAGGCTGCGCCATCAACGAATCCCGACCAAGTCGAACTCAAGAGTGTCATTGGGGGTACCGCCAGGACATGGACTGAAGTGAACTTTTGCGAGGTGCGATCGGGAAAAGTCCAACAAACCGCAATATATCGCTTATTCTCCTCTTTCTCTCTTTCTCCCTTTCTCTCTCCCTCTCCCCCTTTCCCTCTCCCTCTCGTCTAGCGCCCCACCGTCCCCGTGCTGTTCTCGCCCAATCCGTCGTCGCCGTACTTTGTCACGGGCAACTTCTTGGCATACAGCTACCAGTACATGACGCAGTGCATCAGCACCGCGTCAGCTGGAACCGTCATTGCCGATCCGCTGCCCGCCGGATGGGGCATTGACCGCTTTCCGTGCACGCGCACCACTGTCCTCGACTGCTTCAAGGAAGGCAACTACGACTACCCGCTTGCCATGCAGCAGCTCGACACCGTCTCCACCACCATGTTTGGCTTGTCGCAAATGAACGCGTCCACCACGGCCGGCGGTGCTCTCTGGGCCAACTGCATCGACCAGCTTACCACCAGCATGTCTGCCGTCATTGGCGCTCCAACCAGTAACTATCAAAGACACTTTCAATCATAGATTCCTCTGTCATTTCTCTCTCTATCCCATTGTTTCCTTCTGCCTTCTCTCACTTTGTTTTCTTCTCATCTCATTGTTTTTTTTTTTTCTTTTTTTGTAGCTGCTGCCATTGTGGGCCAACTTGAGACGCAAGTGGTTCCGCTATTCTTCTCGTGGGGCTACCATTGGCGTCCAAGTTACTCGAACATGACTGAATCGGAAATCCTGACGTACCTCACGACGGCCATCCAGTACGGCAAGACGGACGCAGTGCAGGTGGCTCAGTGCATTGGAGGTGCTCTGCCGTGCTGTCTGAACTGGTCGGGCCGCAAGGTGGAGGATCAGCTCATTCTGGGCGGCCTCGAGTACAACAGTGCCGGCACTCTGCTCACCAAGATCACCGCCACACGCACCGTCTTGAATAATTACAACGAAAACCACCCGACGTTCGTGTCACGCTCGGGCCTCACGAGCGCATCCGACCGCGAAGACCTTGTGCTCGACTGGGAGACTACTCTCATTGACTACTTTGACCCACTGTACAAGGCGGAGGCGACGACGGACTTTGGGGCGGGTCAGGTGTACGCCAACTCACGCCTGTATTACTACACTGACCGTAGCACCGAGGACGTTGTCTCGCTGGGCTCCTCCGTTGACTCGGTCCTTTTGATCATCAGTTACATTCTGTGCTTTGGCTATGCTCTCTGGTCGCTCGGTCGTTACTCTCCTCCCTGTTCCATCAACAACTTTGTCTACTCCCGCACTCTCTTGGCCATGTACGGTCTTCTTATTGTTGGCTTGTCGACTGTCGCTGGTTTTGGACTGGTTAGTTGATGAGAGTGAGAGTGGTGCGTGAGCGTGTCTCCCCCTGGGGATTAAACGTCTTTTTAGATTTCTTACTGTGGGGTAAAACTGTCTGCAATCAATCTAAACTTGGTTCCATTCCTCTCGCTTGGACTGGGCCTGGATGATCTCTTTGTGCTCACCCACATTCTCATGGACTTGTAAGAGAAGCACTCTCAGTGTGTCCACTGAGTGAGTGGACCTCTCTTGAAGCGTATGCTAATGTATATATTGTGTGTCATAGTCATCACCGACAAAACGAGCCGCGTCGGCGCATGTACGATGTGCTGGCGGTGGGCGGTGAGTCTGTCTTCCTGACCAGTCTCACCAACTTCTGTGCCTTTATGATTGCCAGTATCACTCCAGTGCCGGCAGTTCAAGTACGATCATACAACACAACACCGCACCATCACACTGTCACTCACTACTTAACTGCACAAGATGTAGCCCCTTCACTCACACTCACTGTTTCTTGTCACACAAAATTATTGTGTTCAGGTTTTCTGCTACCAAATGGCAACGACCGTTGTGACCAACTTTTTGTTCCTGTTCCTGTTGTACATGCCTGCTGCTGCGTGGGACTCGTACCGCGTCAGCCAGCGCAAGACGGACTGTCTCTTGGGCCCGGCCTGTCTCACTCCTGGTGAGATTGTCTCCGAGTCCAAGTCGACTGCTGTTCAGGTATGTGTGTTAGTTACGTTGACTCGGCTCTTGTGTCGACTCTGATATGTATGTGTATAATAGGGATTCAGTCTGCAGCGCTTTGCGTCGCACACAATGGGCCCCAAACTGATGTCGTTCCCGTGCAATGCGATTGTCGTCGTCTCATTCCTTGCGTTCTTTATTGCCATGACTGTCATTGCCTTTACGCGCACTGAAGATGGACTGCGCATCAGTGACATTGCTCTTTCAAACTCGTACCAGCGCGAGTACATTGACTTGCAAGAGACCTATTTCAAAGGATACGCCGTAAGCCATTTTGCACCAGTCACCCACACACAATACGACACACCACAATACTTCACACACAACCCCGTGCACCTACAAGCACACGAAAATCTCTTGAGTCTCTTTACATACCACAAGAAAAACACACACACACCACAAAGACACACGCACACTCACGGAAAGCGTGTACCTTAGGCGTATCTTGTAACACGTACTGTCGACTACTCTAATACGGCTGTCCAGACAGCGCAGCTGAGTCAGCAATTGGCGCTCCAGAACCTCGCATCTGTCTCTAACACGCTTAAGATTCGCGACATTGCCTGGCTCGCGTCCGGTTCATCGTCGCTTCTCTACACCTTCTGGAACTCACAAGGTCTACCGAGCAATGCCGCGGTGCCCATTCCCAGTGCCTTCTAGTACGACCCGAATGTGACACACTAAAATACACACCATCGAAGGGACTAAGCATCTGACACTTTGTACCTGTGTGTAGCTATCCCACTTTCAAGTCGTGGATCACTACGACAGGCGTGATCAATCTGGACAATTTGGTGTGCCAGCGCAACGGTTCAGCCAACAGCGACATTGAATCTTGTCTCAATATCGCCTCATTTGACACCATTCTCAACGCGGGCCAACAAGTACACACACACAGAGAGAGAGACAGAGAGACAGACAGAGACAGAGACAGAGACAGAGACAGAGACAGAGACAGAGACATGTGGTCTTAATGCGTTTGTGTTGTTAGGTGTTTATTCAAGAGGGACTGAACACGCACGAGTCGTTCATTAATGCCATCAAGGACACTCGTGCGGCCGTTGATGAGCTCAACGTCAATGGCAACGACGCCTTTGTCTATGGCTACGTCTACCAGTTCTGGGAACAGGTACATGAGATAGACAAAGAATGAAAAGTACACTGAAAGTGTTATAACTGACACTTTGTTTGATGTTTCTCCCATCACTTTGTTATATTCTCTTTCTCTTTCTCTATTACTTTGTTAATTGTTTCTTCTTCTTCCTATTACTTTGCTTTTTTCGCCTCCTCCTCTTCACTTGCAGTATCTGAACATTCGTAAGAATCTGTACTCGACTGTCGGTTGGGCTCTTCTAGGTGTCTTTATGGCCACTCTTCTTTTCCAATTCTCGCCTGGAAGTTCTCTCTTTGTCGGTACGCATAAGAAAAAAGACTAGACACACGATGGAACTTTTCTCTGATGTTATGACTTTTACCAGTGGTCTTCATTCTGATGGTTCTTCTTGAGCTGTACGGACTTATGGCACTGGTTGGAGTGAAGCTCAATGCCATCTCAGTGGTCAACTACTGCATTACAATTGGATTGGCAGTGGAGTTCACAGGTACGAACGGAATAGAGAGAGAGAGACAGACGGACGGACAACTCACTTAACTTTAATGTGTCTCTCTGCCTGTATGTGAGTAGCGCATATTACTCATGCGTTTATGATTGCTCATGGAACACGCAAAGAACGAGCAATTGACGCCCTCAGTAAGATGCTCGGCCCAATGACCAACGGCGCATTCTCGACCATTCTAGCTCTGCTTCCCTTGCTTGGTACGTTGTTCTTGACATAATTACGTGTTGGCCCTTCCCCCCTCTCTATGACGTTGTTTTTTTTTTTCCTTCTCTCGCCCACTCTCCGTCTTACTCTGACTCTTTCTCTGTCTCGATCTGTATTGTTTTTTTTTTCTTGTCTTTCTCCATTTATCTCGGTCTTATTTGCTCCTTTTGTGTTGCTTTCGTTAGGCAATGAGTTTCCTTTCTTCCGACTGTACTACTGCACATTCCTTATTTGTGCGATCATTCTGAGTTACCTCAATGGGATTCTTCTGCTTCCCATTGCGCTCTCAGTCTTTGGTGTATCTGCCCTCAACAATGAAGACATTGGAGCGTAAGAGACAAAGAGCACAACCCTAAATGTTGCACTAATGTATTTACTTGGTGAACATAGCGAGGATTATTCTCCGGAAGCACTGGACAATGAGAAGGACGCAATGGAAATGGAGCCGCGCAATGGAACGGGGGAGGAGGACATTGCGATCGCGATGAATGCCGCTGCTCAGTCTGAGGTTTGAATAACGACACGTACACAGAGAGAGACAGACAGAGAGAAAGAGCGAGTGAGAGAGTACACACATGAGGATCAGCGAGTGACAGAATGAGAGCGTAAGAGTGATGGGTTGTTTGTGTCAGTACACTCAGGTAGATTAACACGATTGAAAGGGAATACGACTTGCAGTTGATCGTATATAGACTCACACACACACGCACAAAGATACAAAAATCTATATTGTTCATTTCTTAATGGCTCTAACGCATAGCGTCTCGAGTCCCACTGTGCGTCCCTGCGCAAGGCGTTCGTCCACAATGCGCTCCATCTCCGCAATCACTTCCTCTTTCTACAAAGAAATTCATTTAGTGAATGTACATGTGGACACAAAGAGAGAAAGAAACAAAAGAGAGAACGAGAGAGAGAGGGAGAGCGAGAAGTGTGTGGGTGTACCTTTCCTTGCGAGGCTTCGTTGAATGCGGCGTCGAGGCTATCAGCCATCTGCTTGGTGAATTCACGACCTGATGTGGACGGTTCGACAACGGGCACAATCCATGTGACAACCGAGTCGAAGCCTTCGTCGCGCAGTTTCGCGCGCAGTGCGGAAGGATCCTACGCAGATAAGGAAAGGAGTTTTGGTTTCGATCTTCTTTTTGCAATGACTTACACTTCCAAGCTGAAACATAGGGGAAACGGGCGTATCGTCGTTGAGGATGTTGCGACGTGCCAGTGGGAGGGTCGTGAGCATCAGAGACTCCTCAGGGTTTCCCCAGGTCGAAAAGACCAGCTGCCCGCCCACCTTGAGCACCCGCCTGGCCTCCGCGATGGCCTTCCACGACGACGGCACGACCTGCACGCCCAGATTACAGATCACGCGATCCATCGAGCCAGTCGCAACGTCCGCCAGGTCCATGGCATCCTGAACCTGCGCAGGCGAGAGAGGGGCGCGAGTGGGGTTGTAAAGTGTGGCAGTCTACTCATTGCGTTGTCAAACCTGCACGTCAATGGGAAGCGCCGCCAGCCGCACGCGCGCGCGCTCAACCATGGCAAGCGTGTAGTCCGTCGCAAGGTAGTAGGCGCCCTTGGGCACGCACCCCGTCGCAAACAGCTCTTGCGCGAGGCGTCCGCTCCCACACGCAAGCTCGAGGATTCTCGCACTCTCAGGCAGCAGCTGGAAGCCCGCCGACGTCGCCAGTGATCGCCCAGCTGCCAGCGTTAGGTGCTCAGCATAGCTACTGTACGACGGTGAAAACTTTTGCCACTTCTCGCGGATTTGTGCCTTGTCCATAATAACAAAGGGAAAAAGGATGAATAATTTTAATCTTTTTAAATTAATAGTTCTGGAAATGTCTTCTTTTTCTTCTAATAGTTTTTTTTTGCAAAGTCGGTCTGGAATCTGGATGTGTCTTCGCGAGGTGACTGTATCCGTAATAAATATGAAATAGGTTAAATACTTCTTCTTTTTTCTTCTATTGGTTTTGACAATATAAATAATGGGTGTATTCTTGTTCTGATAGTTTATGACAATGGATACAGCTATGTATTCGCTATTTTTCTTTCTTATTGTTATAGTTTGTACAGATTACAGTATGTACAATAAGTTGGCGCTGTTGGCACGTTACCTGGCTTGAGTGCTCGATTCTACTTGTTTTTGCGTTGTACATCGTCCTCCGAGTCGTTTACCAGATCAAACTCCGACTCCTCTTCAATGGTGTCCTCACTGTCATTGAGTCGATCATCACTGACGTTAAGACGACGCGCCAAGATCACATCACTGACGGGTTGGTGAATGCGCAGACAGACAAAGAGCAGAGGAATGTGAAAAAGGGACCAGAGTGCAAAGAGTGTGGGGACGCCGAGAAGAGGCACAAGCAACGAGAGAGCCATGTTGACAGAGGCGCGCAGGAGCGTTGAGGCGGCCTTGTAGCTGGCGTACGTCGCGGTGAGGGTGCCTCCCGTGGCGCGAAACGAGCGAGGCCCAAGCACAAGGCCGCTTGGCGAGCGGGCGTAAGTGGGTCCGCCCAGGGAGGCGACGCGCGAGCGGTGGCTGTCGGCCACCCGCTCCTGCGCCGCCAGGCCCAGCCACATGTTCATGGGAACCCCACTGGTCTTGCTGAGGGTATGGTGCAGCGAAACAAGCACTAAGGCTGCGTTTGGTGCCGACACGTGACACAGGAGTGCGTTGATGAGGGCCTTACTCACAAGAATAGCGGCAAGAGTGTAGCGCATGCTGAAACGACGAATGGCCAGCGGAAGCAACGACAGCACTGCAATGGCGGTCACGGCAGAGGCAGAGTAGGCGAGTCCAAACGAACTGTCGCTCACAAGCAGATGACGTGTGAGGCGCAGTGCCGCAAAGCTGTCGATGCACGCGTCCAGTGCCGCAACACACGCGCCAAAACAGATGAAGCGAAGCAGACGGGGACGGCCACGTATCAGCGTGTAGTACAGGCGCATTTCGGTGAGCCAGCTACGACGCGAGTCACGGTGATGCGAGCGACGCCGTTTTCGTGAGCCATTGAGTCGATGAGCCGTCTTGGATTCGCTTGGCAGCGGATAGTTACTCACGAGAAACGACGAGACAACGAGAAGAAACCCCCCCACAATAAAGGCAATGCCGTAGCCAGGGTACGCTGCCGATATGGGCAAGAAGTAGGTGCTAGCAACCGGCACTATTATGCCGGCGACCTACCGAGAGAGAAGAAAGAAGAAAGAGACAGAGACAGAGACACATAAAGTGAGAGGAGAGAGACACATGAAGTGAGAGGAGAGAGACACAGAAAGTGAGAGAAGAGAGACACAGAAAGTGAGAGGAGAGAGACACATAAAGTGAGAGGAGAGAGACACATAAAGTGCGAGGAGAGAGACACATAAAGTGATAGGAGAGAGACACACAAAGTGAGAGGAGAGAGAGAGAAACAAAGTGATAGAGAGAGAGAAGCAATAGAAAGACAGAGACGGATGAGTGTGGTCGAGACTTGTGACGGTGTGTGTGTGTGTGTGCTCGTACCTCCCCGACAGCGCGATAGATAGAGTTGGCACGAGCCAGGCGGCTCATGTCAACCATCTGTGTAAGTGAGTTGAGATTGACAAGGACTTGGGCAAGGGCAGCGCACGCGACGGCGAGGAGCACGGCAAAGGCGGCGAGGGTAATGCGCGGATGGCCCAGCAAGAAGATGGCGACGCCAGCGGCCAGAGACGCCGCCAGGGTCGCTGTCAGAGGGCCGTGGCGCGTGCTTAGCGGCGTCAGGACGACCGTGCCGAGGCCGGACGCGAGGAGACGCAGAGCGACGAGTCTGGCGTAGTGCGACGCGTCAAGACCATACACAGCAGAGACATGCAACGGCAAGACCACATTCATGATCTGGAAGCACACCTGCGATGCCAGCGCACCCGACGCCACGCTCACCAGTCGCCGCGACGTTGCCTGCAGCGTCATCAGAGGTAACAAAAATGAATAATTTAATGGATCAAGTGAGAGACTTTTATGATCGTATTCTTTTAAATCCAAGAGTAAGAAAATTGAATATTAACAAAACATTGTACTCGCACGATCATCGGCCATCGCGGGGAAGAATAAAGGAGGTGGAGAAAGACACGTCGGGAGTGGTCGACTTGGAGTTATTGAATGGTCACTGATCACTGATACTCATCAAATGAAATCGGAGCACTTTACAGCGTCCTGCTTATCTCCCCTTGTGTATCCCCCTCTCGCTGCACTGCGCCCAAAACTCCTACTTTAGCCCAAATCGTTCGGCGAGGTCGGGCGAGGTGGTCTTCTAGTGCCGGGACTTCCGAGGAAGCTACGAGGAAGGAACGAGGAAGCTACGAGAGGGAAAACGACAAAAGCTTAGGGTAAACGAGAAAGAATTATTCTTAAGTCGGGTCACAGACAGACAGACAGACGTTGAGACAGACAGACAGATAGACAAACGGAGCATAGACCACAAACGGCCCCGAAAAAAAATAACTAAAGTTTTTGGCAATTTTTGGTTGTTTACTATTTTGCCAAGTGCGAAACTGTCGAATTAATTCGATTCATTTCACTCTTTTTTTAAATAATTGAAGTAAGTTCAATAGTACCGGTGTAGTTAGTAGTATACTGTACAGCCTACAGTGTTCGTTTGAGTCTTGGGTGTTGAAGGCCCTGTATTTTGCGTGGAACCTTTAGTCCTTTATGTGCGAAGAAAGTGCTCGTTAAATGCTCGTTTGTTTTCGTTTTCAAACCTCTCTGTTGCGTGCTTTCTGCACCGGTGCAAAGGATCGCGTGATGTGTTTAGGCTATAGTGAGCTGGTCGTGTAGACGGTGGAGTCTTGAAGGCCCTGTGTTTTGTGTGGGGCCCTTTCGTCCTTTTGGTTTTCTTTTTTTTGTACTTTTTTTTGAGGTGTTGATTTCAAAGCTCTTTGTTGCGAGTTTACTGCACCTCCGCGACAGCGTCATATGACGTATTTAGGCTATAGTGAGCTGTTAGTGTAAACGGTGGAGTGTTGGGGGTACTGTGTTTTTGCGTACGTTTATCGATGTCTCATTGGTCCCTCATTGGTACTTCATGCATGTATTGTTTCTTTTGAGGTGTTGATTTCAAAGCTCTTTGTTGCGTGTTTACTGCACCTCCGCGACAGAGTCATATGACGTATTTAGGCTATAGCGAGCTGGTAGTGTGGACAGTGGAGTGTTGAGGGTCCTGTGTTTTTCGTGGGATCTTTATATTATCATTTCTTCCGTCGTTATTAATATTATTTTATTTATCATATGGGTTGTATTCTTCTTCTTCTAATTTATGGGTTGTATTCTTCTTCTTCTAATTTATAATAACTCGAAGAAGAAGAATACAACCCATATTAATGATACAGTCACCACGCGAAGACACAGCCAGACCGCCTTGCATAAATTATTGGGCTTTTTGTTCACTTTTTGATAATAATTATTTACACAGCCAGTGGAGGGTGTGCGCTAAGCGCCTCAAACATATGACTTTTCTCTAAGGACTATGAGTCAGTGGAGACAGATGCCTAGTTCATGTGGGGGCGAGCTTTTGTGATCTCTGTGCGNNNCCAGTGGAGGGTGTGCGCTAAGCGCCTCAAACATATGACTTTTCTCTAAGGACTATGAGTCAGTGGAGACAGATGCCTAGTTCATGTGGGGGCGAGCTTTTGTGATCTCTGTGCGTATTATTTTTGTGGCGAGTGAAGAAAGTTGAGTTCGCACCAAAAACCAAAGTCAGAAATCTAACTTTTCGGGGTCAAAGTCACATTTTTTAGATATCACCATGAGCGGTACGGGGTTAGTGAATGGTGTATATGAGTGAAAGGATTGGATTTATTGTGTCCGTTTTGGCGCGAGTTTCGAGTTTTTTTTTTGCTTCAAAACGACACTGGGGTCCTTTCGCAAATTCCATCTGTGCTTCTCGTCCGCTTCTTGTCCCATTGGTTTTCTGAACTGGGATCTCCCTATTGGTATTGTTTCTGGCTGAACTTCCTTTCTCAACGGGAGTTTTTTGTGTGTAGACAAGAAACCTGATGCAAAAGTCAACAGTCACAAAACCCGGCACGCTCGGGTGAACTATCGACTCCTCGCTGGTCAGAACTCGGAGCAAGACACACATCAAGCAGTGTCGAGCCCTTCGCCAGCCGAGACGCGCTCTCGTAAGCGCGCCAGCAGCGAAATGATCGAGACATCACCTAGGACTACAAAACTCGCTCGTCTGGAGCGACGTGGCCATATTGGCGCGCCCTCGCCTCCCACCGAGACTCCGGAGCCTCAGACGTGCAACGTTGAAGAGATTGTGGACGAGGACCTGCACGAAGGCGAAGGCGACGAGCAAGAGAGTGAGGATCCAGCTTTTTCGCCCCGACATGACGACAACGACGACGACGACGACAGTCACTCGCACGCCGACGACGATGAGTACTGGTTACGGGGAAAACGCAAGAGGGAAGGGACTTCAACCCGCAGGGCGCGTACGTGCGGGAGGCAATGCGAGTCATTGGTGTCAAAAGAGGCCAGCTTGCAGCGCGCATCTATGTTGGTGTGTTCGATGTCGCTCTGGTACGTATGTGGAGAGTATTTTGACTAAATAGATGTTGAAGTCATCATGTGCTGATTTTGTAACTTTTTCATACAGTATGTGGTGACTCGACTGTGGGCCGACACCGCTTTTTTTGCTACCGTCGCGTTGAACCCAAGCAGCGCGACGGCGGAATGTGCTGCCGCCGCTGCTGCGGCACGTCCATTGTCACCTACTCCGACCGTCGAGCGTGCTGCCGCCGCTGCTGCGGCACGTACATCGTCACCTACTCCGACCGTCGAGTATGCTGCTGCCGCTGCAGCACGTCCATCGCTGGCTACACCTGCCGTTTCAGCTGGGCCAAGGCCAACACAATCACAGACGCCTTTGCGACAACGTGCGGGAAAACCTCAAGCGGAGTGCTTCGCGCGCGTGACGGAAGACCTCAATCAGCAGATGCAGCTCCTTGGGCTCCTCCTGCCAGACCAGCCATTGATCCCACAGAGGCAGGTCGAAAACATGTTTCACCACTTCTTCAATCGTCAACATGCCCCAGACAACATCGAGAAGTTTCACAACCTCATCGCCACTTCAGGAAAGAAGGTAATGTGGTGAATAATTATCATTGCATGATATATACTCTTTTAATAGTACCAATTACTGCTATGCCATTAACACTGCATACACAGACTTTCATCGAGAAGATTGAGCTCGTGCGCCGAGATGAGTACGCCGGCTCGAACCTTGAAATGGCACGCAGCATTTTTAAAGGGAAGTATCCCAAGGCAAACGATAAGGAACGGCAACAGATGATCTCGTTCTTTGTTCACCTCATTGGACTTCGACGCGAGCAGTTTAACAATGCTCTCAGGCAACAACGAGAAAAAAAGACTGAGATGGGAAAGTAGTATTATACTTATTGAAATAGATTCAACTTATTCTCTGTGCAAGTGTAGAGCACGAGACCACGAAGCACAAGCAGTGGCACGACAACGAACTCTCGATGAGTACCACCGCAACGAGATGGCGAAGGCACGCAAGAACTTTCGTGTGGTGGTGAAGGCGAACTTGGACCCACTCACGAACGTGTTGGTATCACACGTTCCTGGTGGTGACCCGCGTCCACGTGGGCCAAACGCAGCTGTTGTGTCGAGAGTGGTGGGACTGCTTGGTGATCACGACGGCGATGACCCGGGCCAGAGCTCAACCGCCGACTGTAGGCCGTGCAGTGCGGGCTCCAGCAAGTCGAGTGGCGCTGGCAATACGAGCGTGAGTCCAGACGACGCCCCCGCCGATGGTGCACCAGGTGGTCCCCGCGGAGCCCATGCAGAGCGCGCCCGAAGTCGCTCAGTGTCTGCACTGAGAAAAACAGCACGCGAACTGCAAAGCGTGTTCCACGATGATTTGCTGGCCGTTGCCGAAGGTGTCTCGTCTCTTCGTAACCGTATGGAGTCTGACGAGCGCAGTTCGTGGGAGTGGAGAGAGAGCATGCTGATGGAGCAGCGTAGGGCCAATATACTCATGGAGAGATTGGTTGATATCTTGACTCGCGATCCAGCACCTGATGGCCGACCTGCGGTTGTCAACCACACGCCGGATGACGTACCAGCTACGACAGCCCTCAATGTTGAGCTCGCGGAGGTTGACAATCTTGATGATGAATCTCACGGAGACGACAAAAAACAAACCCAATGGAGCAAAAGTGTCGAGAAGGGTTTTTTGTAATAGTAGTATTATTCATCACTTTTCCTGTTCACATAAAAAGTCCCTAATCCAAAATACTCCTTGAGGGTAGGTAGAGGCGCTTGAAACCGGCGAGATACCACATTCCCATCTGAAAAACAGAAGCGAATTGAAGGGTAGTGTCAGCAAAAATTAATTCGAGTAAAATGGCGCCCTCAACACACTTACAAAGAATAGTGTGGGCATTTCCGAGAAGAATGGCAGAGAGGAGTTTGAACGCAATATTCTCTCTACTGAGAGTCTGGAGAAACCCCATCGAATGAAATCCACGCCAGAGCTAACAACATTACAAAGAATAGAATTAACATCTCTCTCTCTCTCTCAAAATCCGTACATGCGATTTGAGATCACCAAATTCTTGTTCCACAGCGATCCGTCCGGAAGAATGCGCGTGGTTGAATTGGATCTCTGACAGCTCTTTCGCGCTACGATATGGAGTAACCATCACATCGCTGAGAGAGAATATCGCATCGGCAAATGAAACGAAGCGATACGTCTTGTGTATGTCAGTGCTACGTTCCCCACCACTAGGTGTGGCTGGTGACACTGCCCACAGTCGCTCAAATTGTTGCCGCAATTCGGAGAGCTTGACCATTGTCGAATCGCATTCTGTTCCACAGTATGGACCGTAGAAATCACAAACAAGGCCATCGAGAGTCACATTCTAAAATGTACGTAACGCTGATGTAAGAAACGTCGCCTACTTCGTCTCTTTTCTCTGCTATAGTAAAAATAATTATATACGTACGGCCAAATTGTTCACACCGTGTTGTCGGGTCTTGTGAGTGTACTGCACCTGCTCACTCAGTTGTCCTTTAGATTCCTCCGCCTGGGCGTTTGGCTCGGCCACATCGAAGACCACTCCGTCCACGGCACACACCAATCGCTGCACACTTCCACGGGGAGCCGCAAAAGGGATATGGGGCGCGCGCATATACACCGCATCAGCAATGACATCCAAATGCCCACTCTCCGTGGCGTACTGTAGCCAATCTCCCTCGAGAAGGTTGCCAAACTGACAAGAGATATGACGGAAAATGGCGTTGCGAGCATAACTCACAGTCGTACGATGAACGTTGAACATTTTCCCTTGCCAGTGTTCAGAAGTCGCGTTCGCCAGGAAGTCCAGTGCCATACACATCGCTGCTTCACCGTGAACGACATGTCTGTGAGGTAATTGGATCCACTCTGGGATGCCGAGGGTGTCGCAGAGAGGTGCGATGTCTTCAGGCCGAAAACGTAAAATTTCGTTCGCGCAGGAATCCAAATTGAGATACCCATACGATTCTCTGCAGCCCAAGTGTCGTGCATAGCACTCGATATCACGCTCGGCATCATACCGAGCGATGGCGGCCCACATTTCGGGCGTCACGACGTCCAAATGTCGCCACCAGAGCGAACGAAAAATCTGATCCTCTTGCTCCTGCATTTTGCGCTCCACTTCCTCGTCAACATTCAGACTAATGCAACGGTCCATTTCAAAAGGCGATATGAAAAAAACGTCTCGAGTCACTCTCGACTCTCGACAAAGTAGTGAAAGTACAAAGTTAGAATTCAGTCATTTGCGCACGACACGTTTCTCGCACTCCAAAAATCACCTTCACAATAAGCGTTTTCTGGCGGGTTTCTTCCATAAGGCTCTGATCATCAACCTCAACCCTATTCAATGGAGGAGTTTCAGACTCGTTTTCAAAGTTAGGGTTTTTTCATGCGTAGCGCACACCCTCCAGTGGTTACCCACAAAGACGCAAAAGCCGAAAATGGATATTGGACCCATTCGAATTCCCAACCCCGGCCAGATAATCGGTCAGCTTATCGCATTCGAACTCACCGTGAAAAACCGCCATCATAATCCAATTTATGTACGCAACATTCATAATATATTTAAAGATTAAAAGAGTGAGGTCAACTCTTAAAGTGAGCTCATTGTTTTGATATAACAGGTGAAAATTCCCGGAGACAACAAGCGTGATGAAACGGTACTCAAACTCAGCGGATCTGGAGGCGAAGTGACGGTCCAGCGATTCCCTGGTGACTACAACATTGAGTTCTCCAACTATGAAAGCGAGCGCATCGGAAATACAATTGTTCATGTCCGCGACTCGCGTCGGTACAGAGCTAATATTAGTATAAAAGTGTGTTGTTTCTTTTTTCATTCTCTTCGCCCCTCTCTACAGTCACATTGAGTTCGTGAGCGGACCTCCTCTCTGCGTTGATCTTCACTAAGGTATCCTTCAAAACCGATTAATTTTGAATTAATTTTTAGTTTCGTTTTGTTGATCCCTTGATCTCTGCGTAGAGCCGGACCAATGCCTATCGAGTGCCTACCCATACATTTCCCATACACTTATCGCGGCAATGAATTTTCTTAAAGTTATTTTTTCAAATTGGCCACTTCCCAGCCACAAGGGGGATATTCTTGAAATATTCTTGCGCTCACAGCAGGAACCTCTTTTTTTTGGCTTAATTTAGTTCCTGCTTGGCCTTGCAATCCTCGCGAATGGCGCTTGGTGGGCCACTCACATGGCCTGTCCCTCAGGAACCCACCGCCCGTTGAGACACTTGGCCGTTTGTCGGAATCGATACGTGTGACAACGCGTCTGTCACCGGCGACAGAGCAGTCGTGTTTGTGTGCTCGAGTGGGAGGAAGGGAGAAACCAGCCGGTGAAAACAGTGCCTTTTCTTCTTCGTCTTCAGTACTCTTCACTATTCATTTATTTTCTATTCCTGGGGATCTCAGCAGATCGGTCTTCGATAGGTCACCTTGAAGACGGCCCCAATCCCGAACCAATCCCCGCGCTGTGCGCTGGCATGTGTCTGCCGGACGCGGACGCGGCCACCCGAGCACACACCCTCATGGCCGGTCTCCTTCACCGCATCTCATCCTCCGCAGACCGCGCCTACTATGAGTGTCTGTGACTTCACTGTGACTGCTGCCGCCGTTGGGGCACCCGTGAAAGCGCGGAGCACTTTACAGCGTCCTGCTTATCTCCCCTTGTGTATCTCCCTCTCGCTGCACTGCGCCCAAAACTCCTACTTTAGCCCAAATCGTTCGGCGAGGTGGTTCTCTAGTGCCGAGACCCCCGTACGTGAAGCGTCTCAGAAGCTTCAGGCTGCTGCGGGCGCTGCTGTCTCGCAGGTGGGTGCTCTCGGAGGTGTGCGTGCTTCGTGCGTGCCTCCTCGAGTTCTTCGTACGCTTGCTACGAGGAGCGTATCTGTGGGTTTATGGGTGCTCTATCTTTCTTGGGGCTACTGTAGCCCCCCTGTAGCCTTCCTGTAGCCTATGGTGGAAGCATATTACTCTTCATTATTGTCTATACATTTTATCCCTTTTATATTTCGGTGTGTCAAAGGCGCTACCCAAGTGGCGCGTCTCTACTATCAAGCACTACAGCTCTACAAGCGTGTTGCGCCATGGCGCAGCCAGTACTGCTGGGTGTCGGTCTCCACAGGCGATGCATCCTGAATATTCCTAACAATAATGAATAATCCCCGTCCATTTTTTTTCAGTCTTCTGTCCGACTGACTGACTCTGAATCTTCAGACCAAATTCGTGATGAATCTCGCCGGACATGCACCCGGCATTGTTCGTGATGTGAGTCTTATGATCGAAGATATTGTACACATCAAGAGCTTGGTAATATTAATCCAAACGTCCCCAACGGACATCATACAATATTTTCATCATGCCAATCAATGTCATCTTCTTCGCAGTTTGGAACGGAGAATGAGTTTCATCGCTTCTCCCTGCACACTACTACACTCACCATACCGCTGCTGTACGACAAACTGATGAGCATTCACAGCATTCCGCCAGGAGTGGGTAAGTGCAATCTAAAAACATGATCAGATTCCCTTTGACACAACTCGTAGCGTACAGCAACGGATCAAGGACGATGCGCATGTTCTACGAAGACGACCAACACCGCGACGTGCTGCTGGCCAACGAAGGCGACTTAGCGCGTGCTCTCGAGGTGCGCCGGCAACGGCTTGAGATCGCACTGGGACCACGTAGTCCACCCGATTGCGCACGGTGTCCCTGGCGCCTCCACGTCGTCCGTGCACGGCAATCCAGCACGTCAGTGACACTCAATGCAACGCTTGCTAACATGTTAAGGAGCCGTCGGTCGCGTCGCGTGTCCTTCTCTGAGGTCATGGTCACAAGCGACGAAGCGCCGTCGACCTTGAGCCAAATGACGGGCACGTCCAGTCGCCCTGCCTTACGATCGACTCTCTCTTCCCCGCCTGCACCCTATTCGAATTCGAATCCGAATACGTCGTATCCGTATAATACTCACGGACACACTATGCATCGTCATGCGCGCGTCAGTGATCATGACCATCACGCTAGTATTGGAACAACCGCAGGTCTGACAGTGATTGAAAGTGAGTTGCACGAACCAGAAATCCGCACAGTAATCATTGAGCGTCAGCCAGGCGAACCGCTTGGACTTGTCCTGAAGAAGGAAGGCTCGGTACGTGTTTTACACAACAGCTTGTGCAGTTGACGAACAGTTGACGAACAGTTGACGAACAATTGACTCAAAATCATTTGAAATAATTATGTATACATGGATAGCGACTGGTGGTGGGACAACTACTGGAAGGCGGTAGTGCAGATGTGCACTGCATGCGCCAACTAAGGGTTGGCGATGAGCTCATCTCACTCAACGGTCGAATTGTGACTGAGGACAACCTTACAAGAGTGCGTGAAATTCAACCTCACACCTCCTCCCTGCGAGATTCTCATTCATGTTCCTTTTGTAGGTGTGCGCTGGGCTGTCGGGACTGCGCTTGATTGAAGTGAAAGTGCGACACGGCTACAATCCAGTTTCACCGCATAAGTGGAGCGCAGGACTCGACGCACAGTCGCAGGTGGAAGCACTGGAAGAGGCGCTGGGAGAGCTGTCGACGCAGCAGACGGGAGAGCAGACGAGAGAGTGTGAGCAGAGCGTAGGGTTCCTGGTGAGCACACGTGATGAGGCTCAACTGCGACAGCCCATGCGAACGCGTAGAAGTACGCGAGAGGACGCACAACCGAGTGCAGCCCAGCGACAGAGGGCCATTGTCTCGCCAGCCCCGCGTCCCATTGCCGCCTTGTGCCGTGGTGTGTCCTCCCACCACACCCCAACTACTCATTCTCCTTCCTCCCTTGCACCTTCACATAGTCCCCCTTCTTCTACCACTGTTGCCCTTGCCGATCGTCCGTCGCCCATCCAGAGCGGTACTGCGACTGTCGTTGAGATTGTGTCTCGGCCCGTCAACACTGTCTCGCGTGTCCCTAGTGCCATCGAAGACCAATAATAATAATAGTAACATAATAATAAGAATAGTACGAATGTAATACTGTGAAAAAAAATTGTATGTCAAAAGTCTGTGGATTGTTGTTTGAGCTGAGGGTCCTCTGAGAGAGCAAATTTGATATCGTCAACTGAGACGTTTGAGCGGATGCGCTGGTACACATCAGCCGAGGCAGAGTCGACAAGAAGGAGCCGCGTCGCACCCAAACGCATGCAAGCGAGCTGAAGGGGAGAGGGAAACAGAAAGTGAGTAGGTGTGTGGGACAATGAGATAGGTTGAAACAGTGAGCAACAGTGATACTCTCAATGTGTGATAGAGATGCAAAGACAAAAAGTAAACAGTGATAGAGTGGTAGTGAGTGTGACATTGGCATGGGAAGTCAGTGTCAGTGTCAGCGAGTCACGCACAACGAGTGTATATCGTATGTGTGTAATGTCTGTCACCTGTAGTTGACCCGCAGGCGGTGCATCAATGCCCAGTGTAATACACATTGCTCCGTGGATCGGCAGAATCTACATACATACACACATATATAATTATATACAGAGTGAGTCAGATGGAGTCCAAAGTCAACAGTCTATGTTCACCTTTCCAAAATGAACTTCTTCAATTCCAGTGCGCGAAAACTCACGAGCAATAGCCAAGAGCAGGATGCGCTCATGAAGAGAGGCATTGCGGATGGCGGTGATGATAGGCGACGCAAACATGGCGTCCGTTGCGCGGTGGATATGTGTGACCTGCCAGCAACATCGTTAATAATTGACCGGTAACCCCTAAATAAAATACAATCGCTAAAGTACCTGAACAGACGAAACACTCTCTGCGTCATCTCGCTCAGCTGCGTCTGTTGCAACTGTGTCTGCTTCAGCGAGTTCAGCCGCCCTTCTACAGATGTCGAGCGCTCGTCGAGCGTCTCCCGAAATCGCCGCGACCTATATAAATAGAGTTGACTCAATTATTATACTGAGAGTGTGTGTAGAAGTTGTGTACCTTTCGTGCGCACAATTGGATGGCATCACGATCAAACGAGCCAAAGGGTTCGACACGCGAGTAGATAATGCGCATGAGCTGCTCATGGTTATACGGAGCAAATGTCAGTCGGATGGGACCCAACTGGAGAGGGAAGGAACAAAAATAATTGGGTGAGAAGAGTAAGCTATTTGTGTTGTTATTGTCTATTGTAAAGTGCTGAGTATCAACTGTGATGTTAGCGTTTGTGTTTTGTCAACAAGAGATAGAGTCAAGGTCAGGGTTGCATTTGTCATTGAAATTAGAGTTATGATTCGAATATTTTGTCAATATGATTAAAGGTACGGTAAGAGAAGCATCATTATTATTATAATAATAATAATATAATTATTATTATAACATTTTGATCTTTTTATCAATAATAATTTGTTCTTACGCGACTTTGGACGCGAGCAGTCATAACGCGTTCAGGCAAGTCCATCGTGTTCGCAATGGCAATGACAATGAGACGCGCGTGTCGCTGGTGGGGCCAGTCAAACAGATTGTACATGACACTCTGTTTGCGTGTCACCAACTGATCCAGTTCGTCAAGAAGAACGACAACTACACAATAGATTCACTCAGTACACAAAAAAGTGGATATCTCTGTGTGTCTCTGTCTATCTATCATCCACACACTCTCGCTTTCTTACTGGAGTGTCTTCGTGGATTCGGTGTACTAAATGTCTTCTCCAGTAACTCTTCTGCGTGTTTAGGAGTCACTGTCACACATAAACACAAAAAACAAAAATCAGAATTCAATCGTCGTTCTCTTTGTTTCTTTTCCCCTCCTCTCTTTCTCCGACTTTTTTTTTATCACTTTTTCTTTCTCCTTCCACTCTTAGTCTCACTCTGTATCTGTTTTTTTGTTCTCACCATAGTCTCCCTTGATTGCGTGCCACAGTTGCACGTATGCCTGATGCGGATCCGTCAATTTCATGCAATTGATTTCCGCAAATTTGAATGGAGGCACAACACTCCTCTTCTTCTTCTTTGTCTTTTTCTTCTCTTTCTTCTTGGGTGTCTCTCTAGTATCATCCACATCCACATCACTGCCATCACTTTCACCATCGACTTCTTCGTCTTCGTCCTCTTCTTCTTCGTCGTCGTCATCATCGTCGTCACGCTGACTCTCCCGTTCCAGTGCGCGCACCACCTCATGCACTGTCGCTGTCTTTCCTGTGCCCGGCACCCCACTCACATAAATACACCCCCCAACATTATCCCGTAGCTTTGTCTCCAACAGCTCATACACCTGTGCGTACTGTGCCTCGCGACACGGCAGTGCCTCGGGCACTGCACTCACATGCAGAGCTGCTCTTGACTGCTCCAGTGCCGTCACCGCAATCCGTCGCTCCACCGTCCGCATTGGCAGTGTGTTCACAGCACCAGTCGTTGTCGTCGTCGTATTTGTAGTGGTGGTGGTACTCGTTGTTGCAGTCCGACTTCTACCGGCCTTCTTTCCCTTTGCGCCACTCCTCTTCGTGTCCTTCTTCCCCACGCCTTTCTGTCGCTTCCTCCCCCCTTCACCCTCCTCATCTTCCTCCTCCTCACTGCTCCTGCCTCCCCCTCTTCTCTTCCGCTTTCCTCCTCCTCCTACTTCCCCTCCTCCCACTTCTCCTCCTCCTGTCGATGTCATCACCTTCCCTTCCCGTTTGCCCAGTCCTCTGTTCAGGGTCGCTTCGTCCGTTTCGTCCGTTGCTCCCCCACTCACTACTACCGTTCCTTTTCCGCCCAGCTTCTTCGACAGCTCCTTCTCCGTCTCGTTCCCTTCGATTGTCTTAAACTTCCGCCTAACACACACAGACACACACACAAAACATACATTACGGCACACAAAAAAATCCGCGTCAAATTTTTGTACCTCATATCATCGTAGAAACGACGGTACACATAAAGATCATCGTCGTCTGAATCATAGTCGTTCTTACGGTCCATGTAGTCTGCCCATTCCAAGACTATCACACACACACACACACACATATGCACAAAGAAAACAAAGTCAGTGTAAAGTCGACATCAACCAAACGTTTCGGTTACTTTCGCATTTCGAGTCGACTGCTGCAACATAATTGACGTCCGAGTTGTCGCTTGCAAACACCTCGCGTGGATGCAACTTGGCAATCTACAGCACACAAAATGACATTCAAGACACAACAATTATAAACCATAATAATCATTAATGGTATATTACGTCGGCCTTCTTGAGCGGCGTCTCCTCAGGATAGTACATCCAATTGATGAGCACACACATATGTCCTTGTGCGTCCTCAAACAGCCGATCCAGACGCCCCAGATACGGCTTGCCGTTCTCGTCGGGGTTCTTCATGCACACCCCGTCGCCTGGTTGCGTCGTAAAACACAAATGATGTTTAGTTTGAGAGGTCGACAGAACAACCGATTGTTGTGTTGCAAAACAAAAAAAGAGCTCTGTGGCTGAAATAGAGCGACAGGGGAGGAGCATGGGGCGCGGGAGTGGAGCAAGTGGCACGCATGCAGGCAACATACCGCGCTTGAAGACTTCGCCGCCCTTCCTGAAGGCCGGATAGATGTTGAGTCCGTCTTTGCTACTCTTGATCGCATTTCCCATCCACTGTGGCGTCGAAACAGCATCGTCGCTCTCCTCGTCGTCTCCCTTCTTTGCCTTTGACTGCCTCTTCTTGATCGCCTTGAGTTTGCGGCTCGCAGCAGACGATGACATTCCAAAATATAAAATAGTGCAAAAATATGATGATAATTGATTTTATTATTATTAGTTATTACACAAGACACAAGTCACAATGATTAATCATTATTAAATGGGTTGTATTCTATTCTAATTATTATTGATTATACTCAACAACAAACAATCGGATGCACTGTATGTAGGATATCACCTGGCATAGCCAGCAAGACAGTTTTAGACAAGTGACAACCCACAGGCAGACCACTGAGACCAGACTTGCACCGATGACTGATCAGCATGCATGAACGTTCTCAATGCATGTTCTGAAACAACACTCACTCACTCAAAAGCAATCGCCTGACAAGGGACGCTACCACTCTAAACAATCGACCGACATGTGACTCTAAACTCACTCACTACTCAAAGCATCAACTGGCGGGTGACTAAACTCACTCACTCACTCATTTTATGTTTTTTGAGAAGGATAAGTCGCTATTATTAAACAGAATTATGGTAAGGGTGGGGTGGGGGGGGCTGGGGGTCAAAGGGGGTGCTCTACTCGTCAATCTCCTCGGCGGCGGCCTTCTCGGGCGCCTCATCGCCATCGTCCTCGTCGGCAACATCGTCAAAGTTGTCCACCAGGTCGGGGATCTGGTCGTCATTGTTGTCGGGCATGTGCATACCACGCTGCTGCATCTGGCGCTGCAGAATCTCGGCCATGTCGCTCTCGGTCCACTTGGTCTTCATCTCGACCTCCGACGCGTTCTTCATCTCGCTCTTGCCCGCCACAACAAACGTGTTCTGCTTCTGGCCAGCTCCCACCTACACAGGCACACGTGTACGTGTGTGTACACACCGTGTCAACACCGAGCACACACCGCACCACCACAAGCACTGTACCTTAGGCTGGTCAAACACCTGAATCTTGTCATTGTCGTAGACGAAGAAGACCTTCTCGATGGCACCGACAGGGTTCACCTGGAGCTTCTTCAGCACCGACTGCAGCTTCTTCTCGTCGCCACCAGAGTTCTTGGGCACAATCTGCGCTCAAACAGAGACAGAAAAGCAAAACGAGAGAGAGAGAGAGAATGTGTGAAAACATAACTCACACAAAACACAACGCAGACACACCGCGCTTCTCAAAGCACATGAACACACTACATTCAACACACCCACACCCACACACACACACCCACACATGCGCCTGCAAACACGTTGGCACAGTCTCAATATCAATAGCAAAAAAAAAAAAAAAATCGTGTTTTCAGAACACACACACGAAACAATGAGCGACGATTGGGCACGGGGAAGGAGCTGAAAGGGGCACACATAGCCAAGGGGTCGGATGCCGGGCGTGGGAGAGGCAGGAAAGGGCGAGAAAGAGACGAGAGAAGGGAAATGGGCCGAAAGACGGAAAATGTCACGTTGTGCGGAAAGGAACGGGCAATGCATACCTTCTTGGTGCGGCGGGGTGCTCCCTTGGGGCGCCCGTTGGCAGCGGCCGCAGCCTTCATCTTCTCCAGCTTCTCCTTGTTCATCTTTTTTTTTTTTTTTTTGTTAAAAGATATTCC
>CALSCP010002759.1:36070-49611 GCA_943704425.1 Ministeria vibrans ATCC 50519
AGAGAGAGAGAGAGAGAGAGAGAGAGAGAGAGAGAGAGAGAGAGAAAGGAGGGAGAAAGAACAAAGTGATAGAGAGAGCTGAGTACTCTTTGGGCTGACAATCGAATGTGGGTTCATACCGCTCTGACGACTCCATTGGAGCATCGATCACTGCCATAGCTGCATTTGCAACATCCACACGAAGACCGTCGTTCATTGAAACAGACAAATATGAATGATAATCAATTCTGAGACCGGATTTACCGGAAAAGAAAGCAGTCTGTCAAGTGACGATCAACCGACAACATTTCAAATTTCACTTTCTTTATTTCTTTTCTCGATTCTCACTTTTCAGGGCTGGACTCGGCTGATACGCTGTGCATCTCAGTGATCTGCCTTCAGAGATAATTTTAAACAGTAAGTCTTTCCGTGGCGTAGCATCATTTCCTATTCTGTCGAAACCCCAAAACCCGATTGTCCCGACCCGAAGAATTGGCTTTGGTTGCAAACCGCCGTCTGCCCTATGGGAGAATGGGTGACCCGCAGGGTGCGCTGTGGGGTGTCTTGTGCAGTGGTGATGTTTGCGTTGTGTTTCGTGTGAGGGGGTTTCACAGTTTTCGCAGACTTTCGTCGGATGTGTATCTGCTCGCGAAGTAGCGCCTTCAAGCGGGGGTGTGCCACATCTGTTTCTAGATGTTATGTATTATTATCATTATTATTATTATTATTAATACAATAGAAGAAAAAGAAGACTAACAATGCAAAAATAAAAATAATAATAATAAGAAGAAGAAGAAGAATACAACCCATTTATTCATGATAATAATAAGGAATACACTAGTACTGGGAGGTGTTTTAAAAGTTGTGTTGTTTCGAGACAAAAAGGGCGCGAAAGTGAAGACGAAGCGCGTTCTCGACGCGTTTTTGCTCTCCAATATATTGGCAATCACAACGGACGTTTGCTTGTCAAGAGAGAATGCGTTGTGTAGAACTGTAGATACGTGTTTCAGAGCTATTTTGCGATTTGCTCTTCGTCCTTTTGCGCAGGCGGTCGGGCGAGTTCCGCGCGAGTTGCTGCGCGTTGTTTTGTGTTGCACACCCGTGACATAAGAAATCGCCATTGGCTGTTGGCAAGGCATTGATGCCAATCAAAACAATGCGTTGAATTATAGTGTGTGGCAGAACGGCGAGCAGAAAGGCGCATTGTTTGGAATGGTAGAAGCGATAATGTTTTTTTTTTTTTTTTTGCGTGCGCACATACCACTTGGGGCACTTGGGGTGCCTGAATCACGGCGTTGAGATAGCGGATGCAGATCCCTCGGTGCGGGTTGACTCACTAGTCACTAAGTACGACTGTCTGTCGACTTACGTACTGCATGGAAAAGTGTGTACTTGTCTCAGAGACACTGATTCACTGTTTACTTTTCGTTTCACGCACAGTTTTTTTTTTTGGGAAGTTGGGTAACCGCTAAGTGTGGTAACTTTTTTTTAATTTTGCCTGAACCCGACTGGTCACTTACTGTAGCTGATCAATGCCGCCGTCGCCACTGCTGCCGCTGCTACTGCTGCCGCTGGCTCTTGTCCTGAGCGGCGCAACGAGCATTTACAGCGACAACGGCAATCTCGTTCTCGCTCCGTCGCCCGTCGCCAACGCATCCGTGCGCATCGAGGGCAAGCTGCTTGTCGACGGGGTGTCCGTGGCGACGCAGGCGTCCGTCGAGGCGGCGCTCCATTCGCTTGAGAGCCGTCTGGCACTGCTTCAAAGCGCACTTGCCAACTCGGATTGCTCGTGCGACGCGTGCCACTCCAGCCCGTGCGTCCGCGGCAACTGCACGTCGACCTCGAGCGGCTTCTCATGCGCTTGTGTGCCGGCCGACACAGGCCCGCTGTGCGCCGGGTGGCTGGCACGCCGCTTTGCATCCACTGCCGGCGCCAACCTTGCCCTTGACGTGCAGGTGGTGGCGGGTGTTGTGTACTTTCTGGGCGCCTTTGTCGGCGACATGGTGCCGTCGCTGGGCGTTGCGCACCGAGGCGACCTGGATGTTGTTGTAATTAAGCTCAGTGAGGCAACAGGCGACATTCTGGGGACGTATTCGCTGGGCACGCATCGCGCGGACGTCGCGTATGGAATGGTTGTTGACGAGGCAAGCGACTCGCTCTTCCTGTGCGGCTACACCGGCGGAAACATGACTGCGGACATTCCAGACGACGGTGCTATTCGCGCCTTTATGGCTCGCCTGTCGCTCTCTTCCGGGACTCCGTTGTGGATCAAGGAGTTTCCCGACGCAGGTAAGGTTTGTGTGTATGTGAGGTGTGCCGCTGACACAAAATGTCGCAGAGGCGTTTCTCTACTCGCTGCATCTGCACGCAGGAACACTGTACTCGGGTGGGCAGATGCGCGCATCCTCTTTTCTCGGGCAAAGCGGTGACACGGTGGGCGATGCACTGCTGCTGAGCGTCAATGCGAGCGATGGCAACGTGCTCTACCTGCGCACGTACGCCAGTAGCGGGTCGTTGGGCGATTTTTTTCTCGCCTCTGTGCTTGACACTGCCAACGATCTGCTTGTGCTGGGCGGCGGTACTCACGGCGACCTCGGGGGCGCGTCCGAGGGCTCGATCGACATCCTGCTGACGAGCGTGCGTGCGAGTTCGGGCGCTCTTTTGCAGCACACGCACTTGGGCACCACCGCTCTTGAGCGGATCTACAGCATGGCCATCGATCCCGCTGGCCAGCGACTCTTCATTGTTGGCGAAGCAAAGGGTCCTCTGCTTGGCTCGTCGCACGATGGCAACTTCTTTCTCGCCGGCATTCCGTATGCTGCCGACGGGGCGCTCAGCACTGACTTATCAAGCGTGTGGACACGCACGTTTGAAGGCACTTACGGAATAGGCGTGTCGTACAGTAACGTTACCGGGCGTGTGTACGCGGCGGGCAACAACGGCGACAGCTCGCTGTTTGTCGGTGTTGACGCAGCAACCAATGCCAACCTCGTCACAACTGCCCTGTCCCCCGGCGGCGCTCTGGACTTTGGTAGTTTTGTAGCGCCAGGATCGACAGGTGTCGTGTATCTAGTGCTTCAGGCTGACTCACTGTTTGGCTACGACTCCGTGTCCTTCTCGGGCATCGACGTTATTGTTGGCCGACTCGATTCTCTGTAACAAGTATGAGTAAACCGCCAAGAGATTTTGTGCGCCAAAATTGCAAAATCAATTATGTTTTCTCTCGACCATCGCTTTAGAAACCACAGGCATCGTCCGTAGTGTACTGACTCGATGTTTCTTTGTCATTTGTATTCTTACAAATTTTCAAATAAACTAAAAATATAATTATTATAATAATAATAACTATAATTATTTTTTTATATTTTAATAGAGAATCGAGAAGAGCTGTCTCAACGTCAAAACAAGACAGTCATTATACAAAATTGATAAGAATAATAGTTCTTCACGGGCTCAGCTTGGCAATGCACTCACGAATGACATCGACCGTTGGAAGCGTTTCCTCGTCGACAATGCGACGTATCTCGCTTGTAATGTGAACAGAATCGCCAAGATTGTCAAAGAGTCGACGAATAAACGGCGAAATGTAGTCGGGATTAAAACGGCACAATCTTCGAAAATCGTCATCGACATGAGAGGGCGCGCACAGCTGCTCAAGGAGACTCTGACGTGCGTGGACACTGGTACGGCCCAAATCCATGGCAGTGGTAAATACGGGGAACCAGAGATTCTCAAAGCGGTTTATCTCGTCCATGCTACTGCAGAGATTGTTGAGAACCATGTCGTGCTTTGAATTGGGCATGCGTGGATCGGACAGGAGCAACTGAATGCACTGGGCCGTTGACTCCTCGGTGAAGTAGAAGCAAAATTTACTTGGGTTCTCTTCGCAATGCCATAGCGTCAACTCGTAGACATCATCCAGAAGGTCGCCGAGCAGCTGTGGGTCAAGCGCGTCAAAAGAGAGAGCGAGCGCGAGAGCGCGGGGAAACTGTTCCCTGGAAGCGCCCTTGATAGCACTGTGCCACAGAGTGGCAGTCTCTTCTGCCGTGAGGTGCGGGCATTGAAATACAATTGATAAAGTGTCCGTGTAAAAATTGTCATCAAAGTATCGCATGTGCGCCCTATCGGTATCAAGCATAGCATCCAGCTTTGGGGCAGTGGCATAGGGAGACCTCACAAGTGCGAGGGCGAGATCCTCATGATTGTACTTGATTGCCGACAAGACGCACATTCCAAAGGCGTAGAAGTCGGGAATTTTGCGGTAGCCGAGCTGGTTGTTGTCGTTGTTGTTGACGTGTGAACCCTGCTGCTCATAATCCTTCCCCGGCTTCCCGTGCTCGAGCAGTGCAAACACGCGTTCTGTGTAGCCCAGGCCGCCTAGCTGTGCGAGCAAGTATGGGAGCGACGTGCGCCTGCATATTCGCTCGTCGTTTACAAGGACTTCCATAGTGTCCAGCAACCCGCGGAGAATTGGACACGCGGGAGTGCCGCGGACATGATAGTTGCGACGGATGAGGTAGCGAGTGGAATAAAAGAGCCCGTCGCAGTCGTTGGGCAGGGGGACGTCGAGTTGAAGAAGCAGGCGGCACGTAAGAGGGAAGAGGCCGCCCGTGTACAGTGGAAAGGTTGGCAGCTTGATTTTACGCAAGCCTGGTCTCACGTGACGCCACGCCGGCTGAGAGCGGTGGAGAAGACCTTCCAGTGCGAGTGTGGAAGATGCATTGACGCCCCAACAGTAGTGATGAGGCGCACCGATTGAATCAATCTGCGCCACTGTCATCCACCCTGCCGACCAGACAACGGCGGCATGCCGTCTGCAGGTCAAGGCGAAGTGTCGCGCTGTCTTGGGGTCGAGCAAGGAGACAATCATGAAAATCACGTCTTCGCTGAGTCGCTCAAACGGGCTGCGCGCTGGCTGTACTGCTTGCCAACCCAGCGGCATGTCTAGTGGCGCACCACTCTCGCGCAAGAGACGCGCGGATTCGTCGCGCGGGAAGGAAGATTCGTTGGGGTTGAGCATCGTCATGATGCGCTGTCTGTTTGTTTATAGTGTGTGGTGTGTGCAGTGCTGTGCGTATTGCCTCGATTCGAGTGTGTGTACAATGCTGTAGATTGTGTAGGCTATAGCTGTCTTTTTGAGAGGGGGGGAGTCGGAGGGAAGAAGAAGAAATCCGACTGATCTGTCTGATCATAAACGAATTGTTTATTTATTGTCAAACCAAAATTGAAAATTCCCCAAATCCCAATCAAATTTTTTTTTCCGTCATGGAATCTCTGCGCTTTTCTCTTGCCTGTCCCATTTGTTTCGACCTCTCGTTTGACCCAGGTGAGTGACCTGGTGTCAATGTGTCCCTACAGGCATCACTCAGCGCTGCTTCCTTCTCTTTTTTATTAATTTTGTTTCCGACCCTCAAAAAAATTGCAAAAAATTGCAAAAAAAAAAAAAAATGCAGTTGTGCTCTCTTCGTGCGGGCACGGCATGTGTGGGACCTGTGCGGCATTTGTGGGCTCCCCAAAAGGATCCTGCAACGAACGCCTTGGCCTGGAGCAGCGGCATATCGTCTGTCCGCTCTGTCGCAAAAAAGGGCTGATTTCACCAAATTTTCCCCTGCGCAACGTCCTGGCATGGTACGCGGCGCAGGAGTGCGGAAAGCAGGAGGATAGTGTTGCTGGTGGGTGCAGTGAGGTGACCAGCGCGACCACATTGACGACGCTCGTGACGACAGCGACACAAAAATTCGACAACACATCGACCAAGACAGAACACAACGAAGCGCTCGTGGCCACGACAAGCATTGCTAGTGCTGCCGACAACAGCGGCGATGACACGTGTGATTCAACAACCACAGCCATGCGTCAGACTCCGACGGAGGAAATCGTTCAGGCGCGTCTCACGTTTGTTTTGGACGAGGGCTTCAAAATTGTGCGGAGAGTTCTGACTGCCGATCGCTGTGTGGGAGTCAAACGCGAGTTCTGCGTCAGTGTTGCCATTGATAAAACATCAGTGGTTCTTCGGGGAGCCCTTCGAAACATCGCGGCAGCGCGTGAGCGCATCGTTCGCATTGTTCTTGAGATGCAAGAGCACGCCTCAACGACACACGACACACGACACGACACGACATACGACTCGATCAATCATCCCCTTCCCTTACGTCAGTTACGTGACGTCTTTGATAGCACTGCTGACTTTGGACCTTTTTCATCACATTTTACATCCCCTCCCTCTCTCTCACCGACTTTTGCGGACCCTGACGACCCAAGGCGGCCAAGATTTCAGCTCTCGCCCCCCTTCCCTGGCTATTCTCCTTTCTCCTTTCCCACCTCTCCTGGGTTTATAAATTTCCCCTCCCCGACATATCAACCTGTTTCTCCGCCGCATTTTTCTGTTTTCAATCCACCCAACGTCAACGCACACACTGCCACGCCAGCGCCAGCGCCAGCGACCTTCCGTGAGTCCCAGCTTCGCCTTCGCCGTGCTGCAGACGATACTTTGTCCCCGCTAGTGGTTTCCTTGCCATCATCGGTGCCAGCGCCGAACTCGCCAAGCAACGCCAGTCCCTCAGCTCCCTCTGAACTCTTCCTGGCCTCAGGCAGCGCCAACATGAATGGAGTTCCCACGCCGGCCGTCTTGGCCTCACCGCCCCCCCCACCTTATACAACATCCCTCTCAGGCACAAGTCACATTGACAGGGATGCTCTCATCCAGTCTGTTGTCGATGCAAGAAGCCATGTCCGCCGAAGTGCCTTCTTCCCCTCTTTACCACGCGACTCCCTTTCCCCGCCTGTCCTTGCCGCATCCATCCACTTCCGCTCTAGAGCTCGCCAACACGACGCCACCCGACTCTCTACACACTCGACTCGTCGTCGCCGTCGTAGCTCCTCCCAACCTGCCCCTTCCGACGATCAGCAGTAAAATTACATCATTTCATGAAGCTGTATTATATACATACACACTTTCGCATTGGTTTGTTTTGTTTTGTTACGACGTGTGCTTTGGTGCAAAATCCCTGGCATCTTCATCGCAAAACTTGACAAAACGAGCAAGAGCTGAGAGGAGCGCATCGACGGTCTCATCGACCTGATCGCGCGACTTTGAGCCAAAACACAGATCCATTGCGGAAGAGCGGAAGAGCTCGTTTGCGCGTGAGAGTTGAGTGACCTGCTGAGTAGCAAGAGAGGTCTGCGACGGTGTAATGTGAGTAAAGGAGGCAAAGAAGAGGGTTGCAGAGGCAAAGAGCAGCGCCACGGCCCGGTGAACGTGCTCGGCCGTCACGGCGACCACTCGAGCGTCGTCAGAGCCACTGAGGAGGTACAGACCCACACAGATGTCGTCGAGAGACGCACGTAGCCACAGAATGAACGTATCAAAGGAGGATGCTACAGAAGCAGTAGTAGTAGAAGTCGCAGTGGAAATAGAGGAGGTGGTGGTGGTAGTGGCGTGTGCGCTGAGGTCGTTCAGAGGAGGAATCGAGGAGAGCCAGGCGGGTGAAACTCCTGCTAGTCGCGCATGAAGCACTGTTTCACGACCAGAGGACACAGGGAATGTGCGAGAGGTGGAAACTGGCGCGTTAGTAGAGGAAGTAGTAGTAGTAGTGGCACTGCCTGTTCTCGGGCAAGTGTGCGGAGCAGAAGGAGAGTAAGCCGGGAGAAGAGTGAGGGTGGTTGTTGTGGCCGTTGCTCCATCGACTGCTGTTGTTGTCGTTGCAGCTGTTGTTGTTGATGATGACGATGATGATGATGATGATGATGATGATTTGCCGACTGGGTTTGCACCGCGTTCCTTGAGCGTCTCCTGTTGCCTCAGAGTGAACATGCAGCCAGTGGCCATGTCTACCTTGAGCTGTTCGGCGGTGGGCCGTCTTACGCGCTGCATGCGCATACACCGCCGACTCATCTCCATCAGATCGACCGGAATCGACTCCAATGGAACTGGCGGCATCACATCAATCCCTTGTCCAATCGCTTCCACAATCTCCTCCTCAGCCAGCGTCTCGTACGGCACTCGCTCCGCAATGAGCTCCAACACAAGCACTCCAAACGCATACACATCACTGGCGCGCGAGTGCCGCGACACTCCTCGTACCACCTCGGGACTCTGATAGCGCAGACTCCCCACTGCGCCTGGAGCCCCAACACGCACTACACTGCGCTCCTTCAGATGCAGCAGCCCACAGTCCAGCAAAACGGCTCGTCCTTTCTCGTCCACCATTACATTGTTTGGCTACACAACAACAAAAAAAACACACACGACACATACAATTAATTATGAGTGTGCGTCACTCTCACCGTCACACACACATACACACACCACACACACACACCACAAAGACACACCACAAAGACACACCACAAAGACACACCACAAAGACACACCACAAAGACACACCACAAAGACACACCACACACACACACCACACACACACACATACACACACACACACATACACACAAAACCAAACACAAAACCAAACACACACATACATACATACACATACACACACATACACACACACACACACACACACAAAACCAAACACACACATACATACATACACACACACACACATACACACACACAAAGTCTTCACCTTAAGATCACGGTGAAGAACGGGCGGTGAGAGGGCATGAAGATAAACGAGACCCGCAATAATATCGTTCAGAATGACGGCGCGCTTGTTGTCTTCGCCGATGCGGGGTGCGCGGTCACTGTGCAACAGCGCACCCAGCGACAGCCCACCCACGTAGCGCGGCATGACCACCCGCACCCGCAGCGTCGTGTCGTCGACCGATAACAGACGCATTGCACAGCCAAAGACTCTGCCCACGTTGGGATGCGATAGCGCCACGAGCCGTCGCACATCGTCAGCGACACGGTCCATCAGTCCCTTTGCGTTGTGTGCGCGACTCTTGAGCTTCACCTCCTTCACCGCCAACACTTGGCCGTCAAGTGTTCCCTGGAACACCACACCAAACGTCCCTCGTCCAATGTACTGCGTATCTCCATACACCCACGGTAGCTCCCAGTTCACATCTGTGTCGTTGGTCGCCTGCTCAGCCGGTGCGCCCCCTAAAAAACAAGATGATTGTAGTGTCCTCTCGACTTTTTGGTGCACGTTCTGTCTTGTACCTGCTGGACCCGAACGAAACGAACGGCGGCCTCCGTGACCAAGAGGTGCACGTCGACGACGGTAGCCCGACGCAGCCAGGAGATAGGAGGCGTAGCGGATGTCTTCGCGCACCGTCGCCAGTCGCTCATGATGCAAACTGAGTTCGTGCGCGAGAAACGTCCGCGTTTGGTCCGCCGGCAGCACCGACTCCTCAAAGAGATTGCACACTTCACGAAGGTACGCTTCAATCGCAAGGAACTGCGCTGAGTGAGAGCCGTTGCGCAGCAGACGCGAACCGATGGAGAGCGAGCACATATCCTCAATGAGCTTTCGCGCCGCACACAGCGTCACCAGCAGATGCTCCAGGTTCTCCACCGCATGCGGGTTCTCGTGGAGGATCTCCCCTACGAGCAGCGTGCGGAAGGCAAGCGCGCGACATTGCGAAAGGTTTCCGCTGAGCAAAGCGAAAAATCATAAGTAAAAAGGGGGAAAGAGCGTCTTTCGTTTTTTGCGTACACAACGTGCCCGGCAGCCATGTCAATGTCATCGATGGCAACAAAGATGGCCTGCAGCAACTCTTCGTCGAGTTTCTTCGCGTGTGCTGCCGACGCCACATCCGTCTCAGACGATCCTGTCGCTGTCGCTGACGAGGCGGACGCCATCGCCGGCGCGCACGACTCCGGCTGTGCCATATCAACAATGGCCGAGTCCACGCTCGACTCGACTGCACAAAATGATCAAAATGAGTATTGCGATTTGAGTATTGACTAGACAATTTCGACAAGTAAGTGTCAAGACAAACGAGATCTTAATTCAGTCACACAACTCACAAGTCACAACACAACTTTTTTCCACTACCACAACCACAACCAGCATGCCTCTTCCCGAATTCCCCCACATCAGCACGGACGCCGTCCACGCCGGCCAGGCGCCCGAGCCCGTCACGGGTGCGCTCGTTGTGCCGCTCAGCCTCGCCACGACGTACGCCCAGTCGTCGCCCGGCCAGCACACCGTAAGCGTGCACTCCCCCCCCTCCCCGTCCGTCCTCTTCCCGCCCGCTGCTCCCCTCTTCGCTAATCCGCTTCTCTGTCCCCAAACCGAAATATTTTCCATCTGCAAGAAAAACCGACAAGACATCTCATTGGCCAAAATCGCTTCTGCCGCCCCATTGCGCCACTTCTGCGCCATCCTTGTGCTTCTTGCATTGCCACGTATCTCCTGCCAACCGCACCAACACCAATACCTTTTGTAACCCGTTTTTTTTTGTTTGGCACACGAAACTTTTTTTTTTTTTTTTTTTTTTTTTTTGCCGATCGACACTTTTGCCATACGGCTCTGTTAGTGTGCGCACTTGCCGCAGTAGCAACCGCTCGTGCATTTGACTCTGATCGTGCGTCGTACCGGTCTGATTTCCGTCTGGGTCGATGTGGCATGAGCGATCAAAAGCGCCACGCTCAAAACGTGACGTTGACATCCAATCACTCTCTGCCATGCGCCTGTCCTCCGCATCCCACTCCAGCCTCTTCCTTTGCTCCTCTTGTGCTCTCTCTCTCTCTCTCTCTCTTTCTCTCTGGCTTTTTCTGTTCTATTTATCTCATTATTCAAACTCTGTGTCCTTTGTGATTGACTCAATAGGGTTTCGAGTACTCGCGCAGTGGCAACCCCACACGCAATGCCTACGAGGCATGCGTCGCCAAGCTCGAGAATGGCAAGCACTGCATGGCCTTCGCTTCGGGCCTTGCCGCCACCACGACCATTACGTCCCTTGCTAAGGCAGTAAGCTCATCACACACACACACACACACACACACACACACACACACACACACACACACACCACTCGTTGTCTCTCTTTCTCTATCACTTTGTTCTCTTTCTTCTCTCTATCACTTTGTTCTCTTTCTTCTCTCTATCACTTTGTTCTCTTTCTTCTCTCTATCACTTTGTTCTCTTTCTTCTCTCTATCACTTTGTTCTCTTTCTTCTCTCTATCACTTTGTTCTCTTTCTTCTCTCTATCACTTTGTTCTCTTTCTTCTCTCTATCACTTTGTTCTCTTTCTTCTCTCTATCACTTTGTTCTTCTCCTCTCTGTCACTTCGTTCTTTCTCTCTCCTTTGCTGTTCTTTTTCCCTTCTCTTCTTCTCCTCTCTCACACAGCTACTCATACTGTTGCTTTAGGGTGAGCACATTCTCAGCATGAGCGACGTGTACGGAGGCACCAACCGACTGTTCCAGAAGATTCTCGCCGAGGTAGGAAACGAAAAAATGGTTGATTGTAAAGAAACTCATTTTCTCTTCCTTCGAAGCGCAACGTTGAAGCGTCGTTTGTTGACGCCACCAACCCCGAGCTGTTTGCGAAGGCATTCCGTCCCAACACCAAGGTACAGTGTCAATAAGCAAAGACAGGAAAGAAATTTGTCAATTGACAACAACATATTTCAACATAGATTGTGTGGATTGAGACACCCACAAACCCTACTCTGCGCATGGTTGACATTGCCAAGATTGTCGAGATCACCCGCAAGCAAAACAAGGGTAAAGCACTTACAAAGCACATACAAAGCACACTGATTTCTCACTTGTCTCTCTCTCTCTCCTTTTTTGTTGTAGACATTGTCATTGTTGTCGACAACACATTTATGTCGTCGTACTTCCAGCGCCCGCTTGACTTTGGAGCGGACGTTGTGATGCACTCGGTGTCCAAGTACATGAATGGCCATTCAGATGTCATTGGAGGCATTGCCGTGACCAACAGCGATGCGATCGGCGACCGTCTGCGCTTCTTGCAGAACGCCATGGGTGGTGTTCCCGCACCGTTTGACTGCTTCATGGTTCTGCGTGGTCTCAAGACCCTCCCGCTGCGCATGAAGCAGCACGCCATCAACGCCATGGCTGTCGCCCGTGCCCTTGAGGCCAACCCGCGTGTTGTCGAGGCCATCTACCCCGGTCTTGAGTCGCACCCACAGCACGACATTGCCCAGCGTCAGTGCACCGGCTACTCCGGTATGGTCAGCTTCCGTATCGTCGGTGGCCTCGCCGAGGCCACCAAGTTCCTCGAGTCCGTCAAGGTTTTTGCCCTCGCCGAGTCGCTTGGTGCCGTCGAGTCGCTCGCCGAGCTCCCGTCTATCATGACGCACGCGTCCATCAGCGCCGAAGAGCGTCTCCTGATTGGCGTCACCGACTCGCTTGTGCGTCTCTCCGTCGGTGTCGAGGACACCCAAGATCTCGTCAACGACGTTGAGCAGGCGCTTCGTGCTGCCGTCAGCGACGAACGCCTTGCCGAGCTCACTTCATCCGACGCGGCCGCCGTCAGCTCACCCTCCGAGACGGTCACGGCCGCCGCCGGTACTTCCAGCAGCGATGCCAACCCGCGCCTCGGCCACAACCGCAAGAACGAGTCGTCCATCTCCTTTGGTGGGAACGACAACTCCGAGCGTCCCTCCACCCGCGTTCACCATCCCCCGGGCGGCAAGTCTAACATCTTCTTCTGATCCTTTTGTTTTAAGTGCAATTGCATTCCATATATCCTCTTGAGAAAAAATGTTTTTCATCGATTTCATTGTTACGACAAATTTTTTTGTATCATTCGTCACTCTCGTTGAGCAGCCAAGTCTCGACACGATTGAGAGACGGAAATCCCACAAGCAAATCAATCATGGAATTCGAATCGAGGTCTGTGGCAGGAGCGAGTGCAGTCCCAATGTCCACGGTGGGCTGAGTGTCGGAGCCGGTGCGCTCCATCCGCAGTGGCTCGACCTTCTTTGCGTGTATACTGTCGTCGGTAATCAGTACACGTAGGACTGCCTCCTGTGAGGGCACTCCCACATAAAAATCGCCCGCCATATTGTCATCTGTATCACCAGCGGCCACGAGTGCGCCACGAAATACCGTCACGTTTGGATAGAGATTGATGAGCTCTTGACGCAACGATACTAAAGTACTCACAATGACTGTTGACGTTGAGGCTTGCCAGGTGGGCCTCAGCAACATCACGTCAGACGGCACACTTCCATCCGTACCGTACATTCCCACTGCAAGCATGCCCGTCGCACCGCTACCCACAGTCAGAGCACACAGCGCGCTTCCAAACATGGCTCCAGCACTCCCTCCAGTTGGTGTAATCGCATGCGACGTAATCACAGTACCACCGCTGGACATGCGCAATATGTACACGTCACCCACCTTCGTCCCATCTGATGACGGTGCGCCCACTGCAAGATCATCAATTCCCTACAATTACATCATAACAGTAATAATTATTTTTTTCAGTTCACTTCTTCCGTCCATCTTTTGACTCTTACGTTTCCATCAATGTCGGGAATGGCAGCCAGAGCAGCCCCAAAACGCTGGCCCGAGCCCGACACGAGTGTGTAAAGGCTGATAATGGACGCTTTTCCTGCCAGATCAACAGTCGCAAAGTGTATTGTGCCTTCAAAAAAAAAAAAAAAAACACCA
>CALSCP010002759.1:49621-68208 GCA_943704425.1 Ministeria vibrans ATCC 50519
GCAGACAATCAATGAGGCAGCGCTGAAGGAGCAGCTTGAAATGCTTGATGACAAAAAAAAAACACCAACGTACAATGTCAACCTCAATGTCAGTTGCAAAAACACTACACTGTCTTTTTGTCTTGCCTCGAGTCGTTCCTGGCTCCCCAATGACAACGTATGGCGTTTGTTGAAGGACAATGGTCGCAGTTGCAGCACCAAACTCGGTCCCAAAGCCCTGCCTGAGCTTCACCGAGCGCAAGACGGAGCCATCGGAGCGCATGAGAAGCGTAAAAAACGCACCTTCGGTGGGCGCACCCACACCCACGTCGACCACACCATTGCTGTCCACGTCGCCCAGACTGACCATGGCCGACCCAAATGCACTGGTTGGCGACTGACCAAAGGCTGTCGTGCCACGAATGAGCGAATGGTGCGACGTGGACTGTGTGCTGTTGAAAAAGAGCACCGTGACCGCCCCCTCGCGATTGCCCGCCTCTCGGTATCCCGTCACACCCACCATGAGACGGAAGACGCCATTGGTCTCTGTTGGTTCGCCAAAGGACGCAATGGACCGTCCATAGAAGAGAGTCGAGAGCGTCGTCGAAGGGGTCGGATCAAAACGGCGCGTGTGAATCACCTCGCCAGTCGCACTCAATCGCAACTGGTACACCACTCCCGACAAGACCGACCCTCCTTGTTTCGCACCAACCCACAGATCAGGCAATGCCGGGAGGTTCGCGCTGCTTGCGCGCGCGACAGATACCCCAAATTGGTCGTTGTTGCCAATGACATAGCCATTGGTAAGCGATGAAATGGTCGACAAGATATGCAACGCGTTGGGGATAAACGAGAAGATGATCACCTGTGAGTCTTGGTACATGCCCGCCGCAATCTCCGTGTTGTCGTCATCGTCAAGGTCACCAATGTCCGCCAGACTAATCCACGTACTGGACGAGGAGAGGAGATTGAGAGCGGGCACAGCCACTCGTTCAACAATAGTGCTGTTCGTAGCACTTAGGTAGAGCGCTTCAAGCCCCATTGCACGTGAACCGCCCACGAGCAGCATTCGTTTGCTCTCGACAAACACCAACGAGCTTCCGTACGCCGTGTGGCCGAAGATGGGCTCCACACGGATGCTCTCAAGGACACTTGCGTTGCGATGGAGCATCACAAGGAAGACAACGCCAGGCGACGAGCCATTGCTAAGTGCCTCATAGGGTGCACCCACTGCAATGTCCCGCACCCCATCTCCATTAATGTCGCCCAATCCTACACACACAAATAAAAAAATAAAAATAAAATAGAAGACGAAGAAGATAGAATACTAATAATAATTATTATTAATAATAAAATTAATATTAAACAAAACACGTATTTCAATGAATGAATATTATTATCATTATTATCATTATTATTATCATTAATTTTGTTATTATTATTATCATTATTTATTTTATTATTATTATTATTACTATTATCATTATTATTATTATTATTATTATTATTGTTGTTGTTGTTGTTATTATTAGTATTATTACTAGTATTACTATTATTATTATTATTAGTAGTAGTATTACTATTAATAGTATTGGTATTTTACAAATGACGTTATTTTATTGTATTAATTTGCTTACCGGTGACAGAGAAACCAAATTGGGCCGAGGAGAGTGCCTCAAATTGAAGCTGCAGTTCAATTTGCGAGACAGTGTGAAACGATTCTCCATCACCATTCATTAAGAGAACAAACAGAGAGCCCATGGTAGCACCAGTGGCATTGGAGAAGCGTGCGCCCGACGCCAAGTCGTCGTTTCCGTCACCGTCCACATCGCCAATATTCTGAAGAGATGAAACAAATAAGGCAAATGTCCTTCTTCAAGGAGGGGGGGGGGGCTCTAATCTTACCGCTACGCTCGTGCCAAACTCGGCACCGTCGTGAACATTCAACGACTCGACAGAATCGCTTGTGAGAGTGCGTGAGACGGACAGAACATCGGCCGGAGTACAAGTGGAGCCGTCGCCAAAGTATCCCTCACGACAAGAGCAGGTGTAAGTGCCCGGTACCAAGCCTGTGACACAGTTGGCATTGGAACCACACACGCTGTGACCCTCGCCGCACCAATCAATAGGGGTGCAGGTAAAGCCGTTGCCCCGATAGCCTGTGTTGCACGAACACACTTGTGCGCCCGCGCCTGAGTCGACAGCCGAGGCAAACGCCGAGCACGCAAGTGGCAACGGCGGTGTGGTCGTCGCTTCGACTGTGGTGAGCACCTGGGCGGCTGTAAGCGAGCTGAGGAGCGCGTTGGCGACGGACAAAGTGGCGTCCGTCAGCGCCAGAGACGCGGACAAATTTGCAGGCAAATCCACATTAAGAACCTGTGTGATTGGCACGCCCTGCGCAAGCAGAGGACCGTTAATTCGAACTGCACCAAACGGGTCCGGCTGAAGCGCAATGTTGCCCTGGTCGTTGTACCTGAAAAGAAAACCCCCCAAAACTTCAACTTTTTTTTTCTTTTTTTTTTTTCTCCCTTTTCCTTTTTTCAATCTTACACGTCGGCCGCGAGGGCGTTGGCAGACACAAGGATGGTCGAGAAGAGTACAGCAACTACAATCATCAACAAATAAAAAATTGAAATTGAAATTTGTTGATCATTTTCATTCATTGACTGTATTATTGACACTCGTCTGCTTCTTCTTGAGACGCTCTTCCTCGGACAAAGGCATCCAGTAAAGCTTTGGCTTGGTCGTCGTCCATCGAAAGAGCGAATCCAAGTTGACCCGCTTCGTCTCCGGCACTGGCTCCTCCGACTTCGCCGTCGCCTGCTCCTTCTCCTTCTTCGCCACCTCCTCTACCCGACGCGCACTAACTGCTGCCTTGCCTTTCTCGCCCCCACAAGGCTCCTTGCCACTCACTGCTCTCGCATATGCCTCTGCACTGCACTTCGTCGCCTCCAGAACCTTCCCCCCTGCCACATCGGGCCACTTCAACCCGCTCAGTCCCTCCACCGCTCTCTCTGCGCCTTCGCCACTCACATACTACAAACAATCCAGTTAACCCTCTCTCATCTCATCTCATCTCATCTCATCTCATTCATCTCATTCATCTCGTACCGACACGTAACAGTGACTTTTGATCGCGTTCATCCAAAATGTCTCACTCTCAATTTTTCCGTATTTTTCAAGCAATACTTAAAAAAAAAATACGTAAGGCCTTTGTTTCGCCTTTTTCTTATTCTTACGCTTCACTTGATTGGTGGTGAACGGTCGTACAAAGTTTGAAATATGCACAAAATGCTCTAATAATAAAGAATAGTAAACTAACTAAACAAAACAAAAATGACCATTTTCTTACTTGTCGATTCAGAATCCGGCTCGGTTTTGGTCCTTTTCACATCTCTCTCTTCCTTTTCGTTCGTCGGTTCGTCTGATCGCTCGCGTTTCTATCACGCCAAAAAAAAAAAAAAAAAAAAAAAAAGTTCAACACACACACAAAACCCAACAACTCTTCTGCGTTTCGAACTTTGTTCGCAACTTCCGCCTCTGTTGATGTTGTTGTGGTTGTTGCTGTTGCTGGTTCAGTCGCGCTGACTGGCTCTGGTTCGGGTGTTTTGTTCTACATCACACATAAACACAATCAGACACACAGCAGGAGTGGGTCTCATTCTAATCACCTGCACTGGCTCTGGCTCTGCTGGCTCTTCAGACTGAGCTGGTGCTGCCGCTTCACTCATCTCCACATCGGCTGAGGGCTCGCTCGCTTCCGCCACCTTCTGCGCCAGAGAGGAGTGTGTTTCAGCACAAGATTGGCCCAACACAACAAACGTCTGCTCACCTCCGTCTCTTCGTCTGCTTTTCCGCTCTTGGTCGCCTCCGCCTCTTCAAAATGCTCACACAAACGGCTCACAAGCACCGCCTTTGTGCCAGACGTCAGCAGGCCAAGCGACGAGAGCTTTTTTCTCAAGTCGGCGACCTAACAAGGGGAAATGCATCGCAGACGCAACGGCACGACGGTGAGCGGCAAAAGAATCGAAAAGACACCCGACAGAGCCCCATCTGCCTCTCGCGCCTCTTCAAAAGTCGCGTAGCAACAATGGCTGCATGGCCTCTCTCAAAGATCTCACCTTGAGACTTCCCCAGTTGGTCGTTTTGTCAGACATTGTTTTGGCCCGAGAGAAAAAGAAAAAAGTCTGCAAAATACAAGTCACACACGCGAAAACACTCAGTCAGTCAGTCTCAAATGTCCCTGTTGTATAGTTTGCAGTACCGCAAAGAAGGAAGTGAAAGCCAACAAATAAACTGTGACATGAATATTTTCATTCAGATTTCTTAAAAACAAACAAAAATCAACCCAAAAAGTAAAAACTCAAAAAAAAAACCACCCGTATCATCTAAGACTCGTCGCTCGTCGTTAGCATGTACAAGCAAGCAAAAAAAAAAAGTATACACAAAAGGACCAACGGCGGGACTCGAACCCGCAATCCTCGCTTGGCGATCATTCCGTAGGAGAGCGATGCCTTATCCATTAGGCCACGTTGGCAAGGCCGGATTTTTGCTTAATTCGATATTAAACTCTATTTTGGTTTTATTACTCAAATTATCCAACGTTATTCATGCTGCAGGCATCAAGTGTTATTCAAATCACTTGCTTAATGGGCTTTCGCCTTTTTAAACGATGTGGAGAGGACTAGAAAAAAAAATTTAATTACCGTCGGTTGGACTTTTTCTTATACGCTTCTCGTATTGTTTCACAGACGTCACCCATGGATGAACAAAGTAATGGTGCATTACGTAACGCTGCAACACGGGTCAAAAAAAACGACGCAAATGCCTTGAATTTTGAAAATGATCAAAAATCAGACAAATAAATCACTCACATTGCTTCAAGAGCTTCCCTCCCTCAAATTCTGACCCATTCTCTACTACATCGTCCACCATGGACGGCGGAAACGAGGTACGGCACACTTTTTTTTTTGACAAACACACATAATATATCTTAAAAAAACACACAAAGGCGCCAACATGACAAAAAAAAAAAAAAAAAAAAAGAGGAAAAAAAATGGGAACGTTTGTATGGGGGCGTGCTCGTCTCTAATCCACGTATTGGTAGTTTGATGCGGAAAGACGAGGCACGCGGAAGCGCAAGGCCGTCAACTACTCTGAAGAGAATGGCGTCGATGAGTTCCTCGAGCGCGCTCCTGCTCCCGCTGGCGCTCCCCTGCCCTCGTCGGCCGCCCAGGGCGCCTACATCTTCCAGAACTCTGCCGATGGCGTGCCCTCGCAGGCGCCGCAGCCGCAGCAACACCCGGTCCACAACGCTGGCGACGCAAATGTCTTCAACCGTCAACAAGAGACTGTGGCGCTGCCCTCGTCGATGCCACTGCTGTCTGCCCCCGCAACCCAGCACCCCGTTGCCCCCGGCGACCACGCCACCCATCCCCAGCTTGCTCCACCTCCCCAGATGTCGTCGCCCGACTCAAAACGTCCCCGCATCGACGCAGCCTCGTTTGCGCCTTCTCCGCAGCAGCCACAGCAGCAAGAGCAGCAGCAGCAGCAAATGGACATGCTTCAGCAACAGCAATTGCTTCTGCAGCAACAGCAATTGCAACAGCAAATTCAAGCGCGTCAACAGCAGCAACAGCAGCAGCCCATGCAAGCTCCGTACGCGACGACACCGTCCCAGTATAGCCATCCGATTTTGTACAATCCCAGTGTCCACCCACAGCAGCAGCAGCAGCAGCAGCAGGCGGTCTACATGAATATGACCGATCCCTTTCAGCAACAGAGCTTGCAGCCTCTGCCCGCGCCGCCTGCACCCGCCACTCGCAAACAGCCCAAGACAGCGCGGGTGCCCAAGAAGGGGCGTCAGAAGAAAAAGAAGAAGGGGAAGGGACACCGCAACGACGACGACGACGATGATGACGACGACGACGACTACGATTACAACGGCGAAGACGATGACTTTGATGACGACGTCGAGGAAGAGGCCAATCCGGCCTTGATGCGTCGCGTTGGGCGTCTAATGCAGCCCAAGGGTAAGGGCAAACACGCGTACGTGAATGAGGACGATGCGGCTCTAGCGGCGGCTACCACCGCCGCCGCAAACGCCTCGGGCGGTCGGCTGCGCCCACCCAGTGGACGCGTGCGCAAATCGACTGGCGCACCCGACTTCTCGCACAGTGGTCGGGCACTCAAGCGACGCGTTGAGGATGTGTATGCCGACCAGTACGACAGTGACGACGACATCATCGAAGAGTACGCGACATCTCGTCGCCGTACACCCACCCAGAAACAGCAGAAGCAACAGGCGCTGCAAGAAGGACAACAGACACCCGATCAACAACAACAGCAGGCAATGGGCACGGGGGCGAATGATGGAACCAGCGCCATTGGAGCGGTCGGCGAGGTCCCTGCGGTGTCCGCCGTGCCACCTGAAGACTACGGCAAGCCAGGCATGCCCCTGGGTCCCCCACGCTCCTACGTGTACGGCATTCAGCTTGACGACGATGGCTATATCCACGACGCCATCGAGGTCGTCGATCTCCCTCTGCCCGTGGCGCTCGCTGTGAGCAACCAAAAAATTATTGAAAAGTTTTTGGCGCGTCGCGTTGCCTCGTCCACCGTCGAGCCCAACACGCCGGGCCTGGACAGCGCAAAGAAGCACAGTCACAACATGGACATGGACTTGCTCACTGCCGAAGCAGAAGAAGCTCTCATCACCAGCACCACCGCAACTGCAACCACCACCACGCCTGAGGCTGCTTCTGGTGCTGCCTCGACGGCCAAGGGCAAGGGTCGCAAAAAGGCCGGCTCGGGTGCACCACCGGGCATTGCACACGAGTACCTCGTCAAGTACAAGTGTGCGTCGTATGCCAAGTGCGAGTGGATGCGCGAAGAGGACATCCTCGGCAATGTGCGTGCGTCACGCATGCTCAATCGCTTCAACAAAAAATGGTCGGCCAACCCGCTCGCCATGGTCTATTCGGCCGACGAGCCATTCAACCCCGACTACTTCGAGCCCGACCGCATCATCAACCGCGAACAGCACAACGGTGTCTGGTACGATCTGGTCAAATGGACCCTCCTGAGCTACGGCGAGTGCACCTGGGAACACGAAGAGGAACTCGGCGACCACAAGCGTGTCGCCCAGTACATTCGCGTCAACACCCTCCCGTCGCCCGAGGTCCAGCGTGAGCGTGCGCGTCGTCGCCCCGACATCAACGAATACTCGCAACACGTGCCTCAGTTCCTTGGTGGACACGAACTTCGCGATTACCAAGTCGAAGGGTATAATGCTACATATTATATAAGAAATTGTTGAGGGCGTGCTTATGTAACATCGTTGATTTCTTTCTTTTTTTGTGATTTTAGATTCAATTGGCTGTGTTTCAACTGGCACAACGGACGCAGCTGTGTGCTTGCGGATGAAATGGGTCTGGGCAAGACCATTCAGTCGCTGTCCTTCCTTAACTACGTCTGCAAGTACCATCACATGGGTAAGGAAACCAACCGTCAGTCGAATCTATCCATCCATGCAGAGAGAGAAAAAAAAAAACAAAGTGATAGAGAAAGAGAGAAACAAAGTGATAGAGAAAGAGAGAAAAAGTGTGATAGAGAAAGAGAGAAACAAAGTGATAGAGAGAGAGAGAGAGAAGAATGGACACTCACACATTTACACACTCATTCACTCACTCGCATACTCATTCCCTCAAACACTCTCAGGTGGTCCTTTCCTTGTCGTCGTACCCCTCTCCACTGTGCCCAATTGGCAACGTGAGGTCGAAGAGTGGACCGACCTCAACGTGATTGTCTATCACGGCCGTCAGTCGTCCCGCGATATTCTCATCAAACACGAATTTTACTACACAGACGCTGGTAAAGGAAAAAAAAAAGCTATCGTTATGTATTATGATTATAATCATGCTCATTTTTATAATAATATCATTACAATTAATTTTACATTATTTTTGTTGTTCTGTGCGTAGCTGGAAACTACCTCCCAAACCTATTCAAATTCGACATCTGCGTGACGACGTACGAGATGCTTACGCAGGCGGGCGGCTACAACGACCTGTGTACGCTCCCGTGGCGCGCCGTTGTCATTGACGAGGCACATCGTCTCAAGAACACCAACTGTCGTTTACTCGAACAGCTCAGAAAGTTCCACTTTGACTTTACCCTCTTGCTCACTGGCACTCCTCTCCAAAACAACGTTGCGGTACGATGGGTGCACTAGTAGACACCCACGCTGGATATAGAACTCATTACGCCCTCTTAGGAACTGTGGAGTTTGCTCAACTTTCTTGACGAGATCACCTTTGCGAGCCAGAGCGACTTTCTCGTGCAGTTTGGTGATCTCAAGACTGAGAAACAGGTAAAGAAGAAAGGGAAAAAGATAGATATAGGGTCACAAAACTTCTCTGAGACGCAACCACTCAACACTTTTACTGCCCCTGTCATCAACTCCAGGTGAGCGACTTGCAGGCACTGCTGAAGCCCCGCATGTTGCGCCGTCTCAAGGAGGACGTCGAGAAGACCATTGCGAACAAGGAAGAGACCATCATTGAAGTCGAGCTTACTCCCATTCAAAAGTTCTACTACCGTGCCATCCTCGAGGTAAGCCTATTATTATTCTCATTATTATCCGTGTGATGTAATACTGTGTTATTCGTATGACGTTATATTTTTTGAATCAACTTCTTGCTTTTCAATCTACAGCGCAACTTCTCGTTCCTGTGCAAAGGGGCGTCTAAAGCCAACGCACCCAACCTGATGAACACCATGATGGAGCTACGCAAGTGCTGCAACCACCCGTTTCTCATCAAGGGCGCCGAAGAGGCCATTAACCGCGAGAAGGCCCCCGATGGCGATCATGTACCCGATTTTACCCTTTCTTTCACAATTGTCTCTTACCGCCTCTCTCTATCACCTTGTTTCTTATCATTTTGCTTCTATCACTTTGCTTCTATCACTTTACTTCTCTCTCTCTCTCACTCTCTCTCTCTCTTTCTTTATCACTTTGTTTCTTTCTCCTCTCTCTCTCTCTCTCTCTCTCTCTCTCTCTCTCTCTCTCTCTCTCTCTCTCTCTCTCTCTCTCTCTCTCTCTCTCTTCTCTCTTCTCTAGGCGAAACTCATGAAGACTATGATTGATTCTTCAGGCAAGCTTGTTCTTCTCAACAAGCTTCTTCCGCGTCTCAAAGACACCGGTACAATCGAACATGCACATAAAGCGTTATACTCACACTTGTACTCATCTTGCTTAGGTCACCGTGTGCTTATTTTCTCGCAGATGGTGCGAGTCCTAGACATTCTTGAAGACTACCTCACCTTCCACCAGTACGGCTATGAGCGCATCGACGGCGGTATTCGGGGTGATCTCCGTCAGGTACAACTTCCAATCTCAGCCAGCTGTCCTGCTGATCCTCTCTGTTTCTCTCTCTTTTTTTCTCTCTCACTTTCTCTCTCTCTCTCTCTCTCTCTCTCTCTCTCTCTCTCTCTTTTTCTCTCTCTCTCTCTCTCTCTCTCTCTCTCTCTCTCTCTCTCTCTCTCTCTCTCTCTCTCTCTCTCTCTCTCTCTCTCTCTCTCTCTCTCTCTCTCTCTCTCTCTCTCTCTCTCTCTCTCTCTCTCTCTCTCTCTCTCTCTCTCTCTCTCTCTCTTAATATTTTTTTGTTTTAGGCTGCCATTGATCGGTACAGTCGTCCCGACTCGGATCGCTTTGTGTTTTTGTTGTGCACACGTGCGGGTGGTGTGGGAATTAACCTGACGGCAGCGGACACAGTCATCATCTTTGACAGTGACTGGAACCCGCAGAACGACTTGCAGGCGCAGGCACGTTGCCATCGCATTGGCCAAGAGAAGATGGTCAAGATTTACCGTCTCATCACGCGCAACTCATACGAGCGCGAGATGTTCGACAAGGCCAGTCTCAAGCTTGGTCTTGACAAGGCCGTTCTGCACAACATCAACCGTGGCGGTGGCACTGCCGGTGAAATTGGCCCCGCTGGTTTCAGCAAAGAAGAGGTGCGTACGCCCCATTTCCCGATTATCGTTTGTTTCACGTTTTTGCATGCTCATTCTTATCACATTTATTCTTTTTTTTTTTCTCTTACTTTTAGGTGGAGGAATTGCTCCGTCGTGGCGCGTATGGTGCTCTGATGGATCAGACGACAGAGGACGACGACACGGGCGCGAGCTTTTGCAACGAGGACTTGGACTCAATTTTGGAGCGACGCACTCAAGTCATTAGTATGACCAGTTCGCAAACGAAGACGATCAACAATGGAGGGGCGTCGTCGACCTTTGCCAAGGCTACCTTCCAGTCCAAGGGCTCCGAGATTGACATCAACGACCCGGACTTTTGGCGCAAGTGGGCCAATCGTGCTGATGTACAGGACGACGACGACACACGACTCATTGTGGACGAGCCGCGTCAGCGCAAGCGTACGACTCGTTTTGGTGTGGTGGGTCTGGATGATTCGCTGGGCAACGTGGACGACGAGCTTCGTGAAGAGCTTGAGCAGGTTGACTACCGTCCGACACACCCTAACGACGGTAAGGTGTGGAACCGCAGCATGAGTTTGCGTCTCGAGGCCAAGTTTCTCCATTGGGGCTGGAATCGCTGGGACGAAATTCTCGCCGATGCCGATCTTGATCCGCGCCTGTCGCCCAATGACGTTGCCCAGCTGTGTATTGCTATGCTTGAAGTGTGTCTGAGCAACACCAAGGACCAAAAGTGGCAGCTCTTTGGCGAACAGTTGCGCGCCTCCGTGCGCAACTTTGACCCGTCACTCGTGTCCGGCTACGTGCGCAAGATTCTCTCGAGCATCATCAACGGCATTGCCTACCAGAAGCATCTCGAGCAACACGCGACACGCATCCTCACTCGACTCCAGCAAATGTGGGTGCTCAGCGAGTTTGCTATTGGCGACAAACGTGATGCTGTCATGGGCGGTCTCCAGCCAGTTCGCATCAGTGTGCCGCCCGTCAAGGAGCCCCCTGCGCCCTGGTGGGGCCCCGACTGGGACGGCGCCATGCTTGTGGGCATGTATCGATACGGTTACGACGACGTCAAGAAGATGATGTCTGACCCGCTTATCTTTGGCTATCTGGTGCGCGCACACGAGAGCGAGACGGGCGCTCCGATCCAGTGGCCGCCCAAGAACGACATGCTCCTGCGCGCCCGTCGTCTCATTGCTGCCTTCCGCAAGCAAGGCGAGAAGTCCATGCGCCAGTCGTCGAGCAAGGTTGGTCGTCCCGCTGTGAAACCCGCTAGTGATACCACGGCAGTTGCCACATCCTCTACCGCCGCCTCTGTCGACAACGGCAACGGTAATAGTGGCGCGTTGGTGTCGCTTGTTGGGCAACAAGCTCTGTTTGCCAGTCCCGCGTCCTCGTCGGGAGATGGCTCAACAAGTGCCGCCGCCGCCGCTGCTGCTGCTGCTGCTGCTGCTGCTGCTGATAGTAGCAATGCAGCAAGCGACGCTGCACTTGGCCCAGCCGCCTTTCCGCAAGCGGCTGCCTATGCGCACGCAGCGACTGCTGAGAATACGAGTGCAGAATCAACCATTACGGGCTACCGTGAGTTGCGTGTGGCTGCACAGAATGCTGCGTGGCGCAAACAGGAAGAGAAGGAGTTCCTTCAGTTGCTATTGGCGTATGGTGAGCCTCAGATGGATGGACGCGGACTGCGCGACTGGCGTCGCTTCCAGGACTTGTCTGTTTCGCTGCGCGACAAATCAGCCATCGAATTGACAACCTACCTCAACGATTACCTCATTGCGTGCAAGCGCGTTGTCGAAGACGACCGTCGTCTCGCGCGCTCCCAGGCTGCTGTTGCATCCTCCGCTGCCGCTGCCGCTGCAACAGCCGTCGCTTCTCCTACGGCTGCTGCTGCTACTGCCTCAACCAGCCAGCCCACCGCCCCCATGGACTGGTCTGCGTCGACTGTCGCACCTCCCCCTCCACCTTCTTCTGCCGCGCCCGCTGCAACCACGGCGTCGTCGTCGTCCAAGTCAACCAAGTCAGACGTGCCCCTGGGTCTGTTTGAGCTTCCGACGCCCGCTCTTGCCGCTCGCGTTCTTTTCCGTGTGCAGCTCCTTGCCAAGTCACGCGTGTTTGTTGCTCCTGCTCTTGCCGGCACCTTTGCTGAGCCTTTTGGGCACATCTGTGCTCTGGTGGGCAACAGCGACTCGGGTCTGCCCGACTGGTGGTCGGTGAACACGCACGATGCTTCGCTTGTGCTTGCCATTGCGCGCTACGGTACCGCACGCCCCGACCTCATTGTCTCAGATTCCTCCCTTGCCTTTGCCACACTCGCCCAGAGCCACGCTCTTCCGGCCTCCCTGCTCTTTGACGGCTCTCAAGTGGGCCCCGACGCTCTACGCACGCGCTCCGACCAAGTTGGCGTTGTGGCTCCCGTGCTCACGGCGATGCAATGGCCGCGCGAGAGCACTCTCATTCGCCGTCTGCACCTTCTGTGTGAATCGCTTCTCACGCTTGTGCCGCCTACGCCGGATGCCGACTTGCAAAATGCACGTCTTGCCCAGGTGAGCCTCGACGCCTTTGCTGTCGGTCTTGCCAAGGAGGTTGTGTCGGTGTGCGTCGCGCCGCTCGACTACAACGGCCTGCGGTGCGTGCGTGGCGGAGCCACGGGCGACACGCTGTTGCCCACCCGTCTCACCGGCAACCTTTCGCTGCTGGCACTCGGACACACTGGCGCCAACATTGCCAAGCTTAACGGCCACTATACTCCCTTTGGCTTCGCTTCGCTTCACACGCTCCCCTGTGCGTCTGAGCCCACCGGCACACGTCTTTACCACTGCCAAGTGATCGGCGACTCGTCCATGCGCCCGGCCTTTTCTGTCACGCTCCTCTCTGCATCGCATCCTTCCTCCGTCGTTGCCAATGCCGCTGACCCCCAATCCTCATGGGATCAAGTCCGCGCCACTCTGGACCCTTCCACTCGCGCCCACGCCATCACCGATGGCTGGGCCGCCTTTGGTCTCTCCCATCCCGCCGTTATCAACGCCATTCAGAGCAAGGTAATCATACACACATACACATACACACACACACACACACACACACACAAACGAAAAAAGGTTTTTGACTTTTTTTTTTTTTCTGGATTTTAGCTTCCATCCAACACAGTGCAGCGTCGCCGTGGCGGTGGGCGACCACGCAAGACGGTAGATACCACATCGACTGCAAGCGGCACCGCCACGACCGCCGCTACAGCCACTGCGTCGTCAACCACTGCGTCTACACCAACGCTTCCCTCCGCTACCACTGCCTCCTCCACCTCGACGACAACGACGATTATGGCAGCGACAGGGACTGCTGCGACTGCCTCCCCTGGAGCACCCTCGCCCACTGGCTCCTCTCCTCGTCGCGCATCACTTCCCCGCACTGCGGGCACCCCCAGCGCCACTCAACAACCGAGAAGGCCCACCGAAGATCACCATGACGATGAGAGTGATGATGATGACGATGATGATGAGAGTGACGATAACGACGATGAGGATGAAGACGATGAGTCGTCTGAAGATGATGATGACGATGACTACCGCGCCTGAGCCGCTATTCCTACTATCATTATTTTGTTCTTCCGAGTGACAGACAGAGAGAGTGAGTGTCTTTCCTTCTTTTTACAATACAAACACCGTTTCCCGATAATAATATTCTCATATCTCTTGGAGCATTTCTTTTTTATTATAATTATATACATCGTTCAAGTTGAAAGAAGAGAAAAGAGAGTGACCTCTAAACCACCATATCAAAAAGCCATTGGTGCTGAAGAATAAACAACTCCACGAGTGCGCCCTAAATGCAAAAAAAAATAGGGTAAGCTCAACGTCACTCGAACTCAGACACATGCATACTCGGGCACTCGGCACCCAGACACTTGAGTCTCCTCTTCACTCAACTCTCCATACACTCGCTCACTCAAACACACATCACAAGCTTTACACATGTCACACCCAATCACTCAGTCACCCACTGACACGCGACGTGTTGTGTACCTGAAAGTTCATGTTAACCATCATTTCAGGTGTTTCGTTTTCGGCTCTCATGAGCGTCGGACCAAACACAATCGCAAGATTGCTCGCAGCCATTTTGTTTTCTTCACACATCTCGCTCACACTAAACAGTGAGCGTCAGTCAGTCCCACTCATTCCTCCTTTTTCGTCCTCTCATGCTCCAGATCTATCGCTCTAGTTTATCTGAGACTCTTACCGGTACAAGTGGAGTGCGAGGTGTTGGAGCACACGCACGTTGACCATTGGCATTCGTGAAATGGTTGCTTTAATAGCAATGAGTCGGTCGTCGTATTTGGGAAGTTCTACAGAGCGGCACTGTCAATACACACACACACACACACAAACAGAAGTTTTATCGTACTGATTGCTATCATGAAATCAGCAAAAAACTCAAAGGGAATGAGCGGATTGGGGAGTTCGCGAAAGTACAATTTGAGTGCGCCAGTGATGCTGTTGATGTCAGAGTATTCGGGAGCAGAGAAGTCGGTTGGGATGTCTACAGGCATGACAGTTAGAAGAGTCTCTATCACATTATTTATATGTTGAATCTCTCTATACGTAATATCTTTTTCTCCTTTCTCTCTCTCTCCTTATTTCTCCTCTCTCTCTCTATTATTTAGTTGTTTTCTCCTCTCTCTCTATTATTCTGTTCCTTCAAACTCTCTCAAACTCTCAAACTCTCTTGAATACCGTGATCCCAATTGTAGCGAATCTTTTGAATGAGGGAAGAAGAGCCTGACAGTCGGTAGATACCCACAACATGAGTGCCTCTGAGATCAACCTGCTCAATGCACGCCGTAATGAAGTGAGGCACAGGGACTCCATTGCGCTCCACAAGGGCCTCGAGTGAGCCCCCGAAGACAGTTTCTTGCAAAATGCCCGCTGACTTGAGTGTCTCCGCATCCACTCGTTCGTCCAGCAGCTTCTTCAGACGCTTCTTCACTTTTTTCTTCTTCTCTTCGCCGGCCGCATCGTCAAAGTCGGGATCGTTCACCGCCGTCTTCTGGATCTTCTTCAACTCCTTCTTGCGCTGCTTCTCTTCCTCCTTCATCTGTTTCTTGCTCAGCTCCGCTGTTGGGCCTCCTCCAACGCCACCGGTCGCCAAGGCACCACCAGAGGGGGCCGTGGCACCACCATTCCCGCTTGCCCCTGTCGCAGTTGCTCCGCCTGTGGCGCCACTCTGAAGAGACGTGGACGCAGCAAGGGCCGCGTCAAAGTCCGAGGGTGTCGTGTTGCTATTGGAGCTCATGGTGGACGTGGGACGCGAGGCGCCGCGCACCGACGCCCACGAGGCACCTACGTCGTACGGATTGGACAGTGCCGCAATGGCCATGTGCCACTCGAAGAGCTGCTCGCTGTTTTCGCACTGCAAGAGAAACTCGGTGCCATTCGACGTTTTGGAAGACAGCACATATTTGCGCTTATGGTCCGCCACAATGTCCACTGACGAGGCGGTCATGACAAACGACGAGAGAGGACGCCCATTGCTCGCCGATGCACGCTGGTCCTTGAAGAAATTCAACTCTTCGCCACGCAACGTCGCATACATTGAGGTCCAGTTGCGCGACGGTTTCTTCGAGCCGTCCGCAATAATCTTACGCACAACAGTACCCTCAAGCGTGCGGGATGGAGACGTCTCAGACATGGCAATGGACGAGGTGGCAAACGCGCCGGTGCTCAGCGCTTGTTGGGCCCCAAGCGCACGGTTGGGAGGTACCTGGAGGCGACGCTGTGACACCTGCGGCTGCGATTGTTGTTGTTGAAGCTGTTGTTGTTGTTGTTGTTGTTGTTGTTGAAGCGGTTGTTGTTGAGGCTGTTGTTGTGCTTGTGGCGCTTGCTTCTGCGGTTGAGGCTTGAGTGAAGGATGCACCCATGAAGTTTCGCGCGTGATGGAGTTGTAGTAGTAGACACGACCACGCGGATCGCGAGCCTCGCGCCAGGCAGCGTCGATCGGAGGCGGTGCTGCAGCAGCTGAGGCTGCGGACGAAGTAAGGGTGACGGCAGGTGCTGGAGTGACAGGAAGTGTGGGGGTGATGGACTGCTGTTGCAGAGAGGGAGTCGACGTGGCCGGAGGGGTGGGTGTGACGCTGGGCGAAGGGGCATCGAGTTCGGGGGGACGGTCCCATGTGGTCACGTTGGTCGTCGAGTTGTGGTAGTACACTTTGCCCTTGTCATTAACATGTTCGCTCCAAACAGATCGCACCTCTGCTGCCGGGGAATTTGCTGTCGTTGCTGTTGGTTCTGTGTCACTTGCGGTTGTCGTATCCGCGCTCGTGTCCGTTGTTGGAACATCTTCAGCACTCGTAGACGTGTCGGGCTTGCGAGGACGTGGGGCGCCAAGTCCACCTCCGGCGGCGAGTATGTCGGCGAGTCCCGAAGGTGCACGGACAGACTTGGAGGGGGGAGGTGACTTGAGAGACGCAGAGGAGTCAATAGTGGCACCGTGCACAAGAGGCTTGCGGGCACGATGGCTTGGCGCAGCTGCATCGGATGTCTTGGTATCATCCGAGGGCACTTCAGTCGCGTCGGTGACGGTCAAGTCTGTTTCTGTCGCGTCAGCCTCCGTCGCTGCTTCAGAGTCGACTTGCGTCTGTGTCGCTTCGTCTTCGTTCAAGAGCGTTTCTGCCTCGAGATCGCGGTACGCCTTGGCACCGGGACGACGATGTGGCAAGGTTCTATTGAGTGGAGTGGCAGCGATCACAGCCGCTGCCGAGTCCGCCGACTCCTCACCCTGTTCGTGCGTCACCTCAAGTACAGCTGCGTCCTCCTCGGGCGTCGCCGTGAGGTCGCCGGTGAAACTCTTCTGTCGTGGGCGAATGGGACGCGGAGCCTTGACAGGCACAGGGCTACTGCGAGCAGGAGGATCGTTGAGGGTAGCGGCGAGAGCAGCAGCGGAAATGGAATTCTCGGAGGACGAGGTACCCGGCTCCATCTCAAGCGAGCTGGTGGAACTACGACGAGCCATGGGATCGCGGGCGTTTGCCGATAGATCACTTGCATGACGCGACACCACAAGAGCACTGCCGTCGAGAGGACTTGTTGCGGAAGCACTGGGAACACAGCTGAGTTCACCATCGACTTCGGTAAAGGCACGTGAGTTTGTTCGTGATGCCGAGCGCGACTGGGTCTGCAGACGCGAGCCTTCACGTGAGGGTGGCGGTGGAGGTTTGGATTTTTTCTTGCCAGCAGCAACGGCAGCGGCGGCGGCAGCAGCAGCAGCAGTAGTAGTAGTAGTAGTTGCGGTGGCGTCGGCGACGGCAACATCAGTGGTGGTAGTGGACTCGACGGAATTGAGAGAGGTGCTGCTTGTCGGGGGCGAGACGAGGTTGTCGTCGGGACAGGCATCGGAGGGGCGCAGTGGCTTGCGGGGACGCACAGGGCGAGGAGGAGTGGTTGTTACGGGGGAGAAGGCAGTGGGGTCTTCGCTGCAGGGGCGGGGCTTGGGAAGAACATTGAGACGCAGATGGGCGGAGGAATGGGGAGGCGACGGGGAAGGAACGGCCGCCGAAGTGGAAGCGGACTCACGCTCGTCGAGAGCGGCAAGGGTGGACGCGGGCGGGAGCATGATGGAGGGCATACTAGAGCGGGGTCGCATCATCCGAGGTTTCTTGGCGGGCATGGGTGCGGTGGTGGTTGCGGATGTGGTGGTGGGCGTCGAAGAGCTGAATGCCGGTGAAGAAGGTGGATGTGCAGCGGTGGAAGAGACGCCGGGGCTGTTTCGTGCAGAGGTGGGAGAGCCACGGCGTGCGCCAGGAGTGGTGCCGAAAGAGCTGGCCGCGGTGGCCAACGGAGACGATGACAACGACGACGACGACGACTCGGCCATGTCGAACATTCCGTCAAAACTCTGCGAGTGGCGGGTGATGTTAGAGCGGGGACGGGGACGTGGCACGGGCACAGGCAGAGGCTTTTTGCGAGCACGGCGGAGCGTAGTGGGGCTCTTGTCGCCACCCGTGTCATCCTTGGCCGCAGTAGGCAATGGATTCGTTGCGGTGGTGTCGCGCGAAGACAAAGCGGTGGATGGCGGTGGCGCCGACGAGGGAGGTGGCGGTGTGTCTTCGCCCTCGACGACCACCTGGACAAGCTGCATGTAGGAGGCGGGTACAAAGCCCTACAGGAACAAGACAAACCAGTGTGAGACAGGTAGCTGGGGCGAACACCACTATAGAAAACTGCAAGGATAACCGACAAGAGGACACACACACAAGACACAGAAACTGGCTGTGCACAGCATTTTCTCTCTCTCACTCTCTCTCTCTCTCTCCTGACAAGTTCATAGCCCACCACTGTACAACACCATCCACATACCTCCTTGTCCAAGATGCTAACGTGCCACCACTCGTCGCTGGCGCGCTCTATCAGGCTAAGGAGAGAGGGAAGAGTGAGCGAACGATGAGCAGCTTGTTTTGAGAGTGCGCAGCAAAAACACCCTGTTAGCCACACGCAGACCACACCGACACCATGCGTATCCACACAACACACCACTCCATCAAAGCGCTGTCTGCTCTTCTCGACAAGAAGCGAAAAAAAAAAAAAAAAAAAAAAAAGATACCGAAAGAGATCTCCTTTTGC